>BRDA01085366.1:0-18956 GCA_036984385.1 Crenuchus spilurus
TTCATTCTACATATTAATGTCATTAGATCTTCATTCTGGATATTAATGTTATTAGATCTTCATTCTGGATATTAATGTTATTAGATCTTCATTCTGAATATTAATGTCATTAGATCTTCAATCTAGATATTAATGTTATTATATCTTCATTCTGGATAATAATGTTATTAGACCTTCATTCTACATATTAATGTCATTAGATCTTCATTCTGGATATTAATGTTATTAGATCTTCATTCTAGATATTAATGTCATTAGATCTTCAATCTAGATATTAATGTTATTATATCTTCATTCTAGATATTAATGTCATTAGATCTTCATTCTAGATATTAATGTTATTAGAGCTTCATTCTGGATATTAATGTTATTAGATATTCATTCTGGATATTAATGTTATTAGATCTTCATTTTGGATATTAATGTTATTAGATCTTCATTCTGGATATTAATGTTATTAGGCCTTCATTCTGGATATTAATGTTATTAGACCTTCATTTTGGATATTAATGTTATTAAACCTTCATTCTGGATATTAATGTTATTTGATGTTCATTCTGGATATTAATGTTGTTAGACCTTCATTGTGGATATAAATGTTATTAGATCTTCATTTTGGAAATTAATGTTATTAGACCTTCATTCTGGATGTTAATGTTATGAGATCTTCATTCTGGATATTAAGGGGTTCCTTTGAAATTAAGAAGCTTTTACAGACAGACTTTAAAGACTATGTTCCTCTGTGTCTTTTCCATCAAGAAATGTTTCTTTAAAGTGTTTTCAAAGAACCTTTAAAAAGGTTAATAGAATCGCAGTTTAAGGCTTACATCAGTGCATCAGGCTGAGGGAACACTAACTGCTCCTGCAGCAGCCTTTTGATTTTAGCAAGTTCAGCTCTGTTCATCATTCTGGACACATTTTTAGGCTGCTGTTTGGAAAAAGCAGCCAAAATTGCTAGCTAGGTGACCAGATGATATTAGATTAAGCTTCATATTATAAGCAGTTTCTACAGTAAAACTGATTTAGTAAGAATTAAAGCTGAATGTTTGGTTGTGTTGTGAATCCAGAACAGGAGATAAAATAACAGAGAGAGCAAAGAGGTGGACAGAAGGAAACAGAGCCATGCCCACATATCCCAGTGTAGTCTAGGATCCCCCTGCCAAACATTACTGGCACGACACCCTGCACTGCACCCTCACACAGTGAACTGCATTGTGAGAGAATTTTTAAGGCATTTTTACTCCTCAGCTGGATTTTCCCTCCATAATGAACCAGCTGTAAGTCACTGAGGTCAGTGTTGCCTCAGATGTGTCAGTTTCAAAATGAACTTTAAATGAGGTCTAATCTGTTGCCGAGCTGACTTGGACTGCGCATGCGCACTACAGTCTGCTCTGTAGCACACAATTAGCTGCATCGTTTTACTGCTCTAATATTAACAACTAATGAACACAGCTCACATTTTTGGTTAGTAGAATGTTTTCTTAACGTGAGAATTTGGTTCTTGGATTTGTAAAGTTTTCTAGATGTTTCTACAACGTTTTTAACTGGTGCAACATTATGAGGAACTGACCTTCTAGTTACTGTACGTTAAAATACTGGCCACACCCACAGAGAAAAAAAACTTTGAAATATGGCTTTCAAATGTTACCAGAAACAACAAATAATAAACAGACAGCTTATTTAGAAGAGATAAGTTAGTAAACATGACTTATCTTTGCACTGTCTGAATGTCCTCCAGCTCAAATTAACGGTCCTGTTTCCCGCTCAAATTATCTGTGACGTCACGACATTCAGAAGCAATAAAAACAACTCGCTGATATTACTACATGTTGCCATATTAGTGTTTGTCTAACTGGGACTGTTCTGAGAAACGTTACAAAAACGTTGCAATGCAAAGTATTATGAAGTCTGGGATCATTATTTCTGTAATGTCACAGACTAACTTTAGTGGAACCTTTTAAAACGTTGCTGAACATTCTTATAACATTCTTATAACGTTCTCTTGTTAGCTGGGAACAGGCACCACATCACTATAAGTCCAGGCAACAAGTGTCAGTCGACTAAATGATGTCATGTACATCAAAACATTTGAAAGGGCACAGATGTGGCACACTCTTACTGAATAGAAAGTTAAAGTTCTATATTCTGGAGCTCCGTGTTGATGGTGTTTGGCTTTCTTTAGTCCACATTTGTTAAAGGTGCACAGATTTGAGAAGAGACGGGATGGGATGTAATGGGATGAATATGAAGTGGCTAGGATCTGGATGTGGCTCATTCTTGCGATTCTATTCGAGCTTGATTTGAGGTTTGACTGGGAGCCTAATGTGTGAAGAGGTTAGCTCAGGGCTAGGCTTTTGCATGCTTGTGGATGAGCTCACATGGTGAACAGTTAGCATAACATGGCAACATATTTGTAAGACCATAACACAACATCGTGTAGGAGCTTTCATCTGCAAACTGAAACACACTCTTGTACCCACCCCTGCTTTGCCATTACCTCACCAGCTCATGCCCTGGGCTGAGGTAGACACCTGGGGGTGAGTAATCAGCTCTAAATGTGCCATGAAACAGCTGAGAGCCAGACACAAAGACCACCATTGTAACCATAACTGGTATGGTTTGTTTTCTCTTAAGCTTGTGCAACAGTTTGTCAACAGGGCCAATTATATTTTAAAAAAACTATAATATTCATATAATCCACATTCACATTCTGATAGACTGTAATACTCTACAGGAAGTGAAGGGGGTGATATGACTGCTTTTCTTTAATTTATAAAGTGCTCAATAATGTTCTATAATGTTCATATGATGCAGACAGTCATTCTGACAGACTGTAATACTCTTCAGGAAGTGTAGGGGGCGATATGACTTATTGTTTTATTTAAAAACTGCACTATAATGTTCTATATTGTTTATATGATCCATACACAGAATTAAAGAGTCACCTGATTCAGCAGAGATCCTGTGCCATCTGTACTAAAGACAGATTTGATTTGATCTGACAGAATGTAGTTATCAGTAAATATGTGAAGGTGTAAGACTCATAGCTGTGTGCGTAAAGACGTTCACGTTGTGACAACAGATGGGCGTATGTGTACACACAAAGACAGTCTGTATATACCAGGCGTCAAGGACGGACGTATTACTTCCTCTCTAAGCCTGTGGTAAGGCCACCCAGAGTGTGTGTATGGACTGTGGAGTGTGTGTCAAGTGCCTCTCTCCTTTCTCAAGGCTGTGAGAAATGAGACGGCCCGGTGCTCAAAGTGTCAGTTCTAGAAGAACCTGTCAAGCTGCCAGTGCTCAGGGAATACGATGGGAAATGTGTCAGAGGACGATCAGAGGAACATGTCTCCATATCTGAGTGGGTTCAAGATGTTTTGTTGATGTAGCAGGTCTGGTAGATGACTGCTCTAGGATCAGATTCCAGATTCCTCCATATTTAATATGCTCATCATCACTAAAACTTCTAGATTGATTCTAGATCAACACTCAGCTACACAAGTTTTTATTCTTTTTTAAAGCTGTCGAAGTTTGAGTTGTTTTTGGTCAGCTTGACTGGGCTGTTTAGGTGACTATTGAGTTGTACTGTTTGTTAGCATTGTTAGCCTCACAACAAAGAATACATTTTTATTTTAAATTAATGTATATCCTCATTATTCTGTGCAAATCTATAATTTATTTTATGTTCTTTTAGTCTCCTGCTATTTATTTTTATTTATATAATCTATAAACTAATTATCATAATATCTTTCAACATTTCAGTTACATCACATGTTTGATTTTAATTCAGTGGTTAGTTGAAAACCTGCCTGTTTACATACTAACCGATGGGACAACTTTATATTGCTCAAATGTTTCTCTTTGATGGCTCACTAGACTCTCATAATGCTCCTTAGGAGTTATAGTATGAGACAAAATTTGTACATGAGATATTTCTGGCCTGGAAAAATATTCACAGCATCAATACTGAGAATATACTTTGTCCTGGATGAGAAATAGCTGAGATCGTATTGAGATAATTTGTAAACATAAGTGTTATTATATGAGCATGAGACTTTATTGAGATCTGTATCTAAACTCATAAGAAAACATTATAACTGAACTATTTTTCACAGGAAAAATATCAGAGCATCGGATCCGAGTGGTCAATGAGAAGCTACTGAGATGTTAAGATCTCCTTTTCTTTCATATAGGGAACATCATATTTAATAAGATCTGTGTCGGTTCTTAAGTGTTGCTGTCAGTTGAGATTGTTCCTTTAAACCAGGTGGTCCTCATTTCCATAGCCATCTTCAGTTTTTTTAGAAATCCTTGTAAACCTGAAATCCTACAGGTGTGGAGTAAGTCAGAGTAAGCTGTGGTTTGGCCTTTTTGCGAGTTTCTTTTTTTCTAACTGGCAAAGTAATGTAAAAGACAATGTTAAAAAAATGGGTGAAGAACGACTCTTCAGGGAATGTGCATTGTGTCCAAAGCTGTAGACTTTGAGGAAGATTAGAATCCTCTGTTTGGGCAAATTCTGAAAAGTACACCACCACCCAATCTCCTGTTACCTCTGATCATGCACACATGAAGAGGCCGACTGTACAGATGATTTATCGTCTATTTCATTTACTTTCACCCGGTGCATAGATGAACAGTGTCTGGAAGTGATTTATACATGAATAACTCCTTGACCTGTGAATACAGATGATTTACTGGAGAAGGTTTAGAGGCTTCCATATACATTGTACTCAACTTTCCCATATGAAGAAACACAATATTGAAAATTCATTACAATATACTTCAGTCACTTCACATACAGTCACTATACACAGTCACTTCACATTCAACGGAACAAGTAAGTCCACTGGAGTTTCCACCTGAGCTTTAATGTCCAAATTGTTGTGTTTCTATACATCAACTACATTAAATACATGCTAAATAATGACTTTGTATTTAACTGAGAACCGAAAATTTGTTTTATTATTTGTAATATAATAGCACATGCTTTCTGATGAGCACTAAAAATGTTGGAGATTTAAGATTTTTTGTGCTAGAAGTCATTTTGTAGGCTGCACAGTACTGATGGGATATTATGTAGGTTCATTATACAAGACAATTTAAGTCAGATTTGTGCTACAAAAGGGCATCAGCAGAACAGAAAAGTGCTCAGTCCTATTTGTTTGGGACTCAAACATCAGTAAAAGATTAAAACCAAATGTTAATACTTACTCTAACTGAAGATATGACACAGGGTTTATGTGAACCAGCTTTAATTAGCAGCTCAAAATATTCAGAAATGACTGAAAGATGTTTGTTGAGCCATCGTTGAGAAAATAAAATAGGCAGTTCCGGTTTGAAGGCGGCATTATGTGTGTGTATCTTTTTCCCTCTGTTAATATATACATTAGCTGGGTTCTACTATGTCCTAAAATGGCAGCAGCAACAAATATAACTGTACCTGCACTTCTAGCTCATAGCCTGCTTGATGTACACCGGCTCATAGCCAGCACGCTGTATTGCACACTCATAGCCAGCTGTACTGTTGTGTTCTCATTTTAAAAAATACATGTTTTTGTAGAACAGCCAGGAGTCTGCGATGAAAAAGCATGTAGTTCGTGCCCCTATGTCGCCAACCAGTCATGTAGTTTAAAAGCCACAACTAATGACTCGCAATTACAGCTCAACCAGTCGTGTAATGTGAATGGCACAATAACCAAAAGTTTGTAGTGTGAACCAGGCATAATATACCAACAAATATACAGTGTGACCTGTTTCCTAACACTAAAACTCAACAGTCACATAAACAAAATAAATTCTGTTTTAAGTCTTAATTTACTCTATATATTTGAATCTTAGCCCAGTTGTATTCAATCAGCCAATGTTTTGTCCAGGTTTGGACTCCAGTTCCAGATCTTCTTATCTTAGAACTGGAGCTGCAAGGTTAAATGCAGAGAAAAATGTCCCTACATGGGTCAATGAAAAGTACCTCTTAATAACCCTGACCTCTTAAAAATGTATTAAACCTCACCTCTGTAGGCAGACACTTCAGACAGCAGCAGGGCTGATAGAAGACTGATCTTGGATCAGATTCCTCCATATTTATGACACTCAATCATCACTAAAACTAACTCTAGATCAACACTTCCTGCTCTAAAATGGCCTACACAGCATTCTGCTACACATGTTTTTGTTAAGGCTCTCAGTAAGTCAGACTGTGTCCTAAACCACATCCACTAGTCTGTGAGACCTTCATTAAGATTGGGGGGGAACTACTATGCTATAACATTACTATTGAGTTCTAGTGTTAGCAACATTGGTCTTATACAGTAGCTCCACATCTAAACCTAAGGAGCTAACATACAGCACCAGTCAAATGTTTGGACACACCATTTGGACATTCAGTGGTTTTTCATGATTTAAAAATGTCCTGCATTGTAGATTAATACTAAAGTCATCCAAATTATGAATAAATACATATGTAATTATTTAGTAAACAAACAAGTAAACAGACCAGAATATGTTTATATTTGACATTCTTCACAGTAGGCACCTCTTGTTCAGATGCAGCTTTCTTGTCATTTTCTCAGTCAGCTTTATGAGGTAGTCACCTGGAATGACTTTCAGTTAACAGCTGTGTCTTGTCAGGAGCTCATGACTTGCATTTCTTGCCTCTTAATGTGTTTGAGACATCAGTTGTGTGTCTACTTTGAAGTAAAATCTAAAACATGTTTTGGTTTGTTTAACACTTTTAAGTTTACTACATGATTACTTATGTGTTCACTCAGAGTCTGGATGACTTCAGTGTTAATTTACTATGTAGGGAGAAAAAACATATAAAAACATTGAATGAGAAGGTGTGTCCAAACATTTGACTGGTACTGTATCTTGGCTGATTGCCTACTTCTGAGGTAAATGGAAAAACACGTGAATATGATTTTTGAGTGAACTGGTCATTTCATTGGCTACCAAGAAGTGGTTTCACTCTTCACTCACTCCATTCACACCTCCCTCTCTCTTTCTTTGTTTCAGTATCTATTACAGAACAGCTCTCCTCTCTAGCTCAAAACGCCCAGAAGGCCTGTTCTTCACTTCCTTCCTCTGAAGCTGCATCTGTTCCCATGATGCAAGCTCGTTAATTATGTTCTCTAATCAAATAATGTTGCAGATAGGCTTTATATCAACTCCATTCACTGACCTCGTGCTGCTGATATCACAGATAGGCTTTCACCTCCCTTCCACTCTCTCACTGGAAAGGATCGTTCTGGATCTTTTAATGTGCAGATGTTTCAATGCAGATGTTCCACAGACTTTTTGGACTCTTTACACTGCAAAAAGCACTTTGGGTCTAGTCTAAATATCTAATATGTATCATTTGAGAATACATTTGTACTTGCTTTTTTAGATTTGTATTCAGTACAATGATCTAACTCTGTTGGCAGACAATTTATTTTGATCTGAGATCATTTTTAAAGCACAGAATGGCAAACTCAGTGGTAAATAGTCTTATAATAAAGTATAACATGTTCAAAATGAGAAATGAAATATTTAGTCTAGATTTAAAATGGTTTCACCTGCTAAGATATCATTTCCTTTGCAGTGTGGAGCGCTCCATAGTCCAAAATATTGAACATCTGCACAATAAAACATCTGGATCTTCTTTGCAGAGCTCTGCCTGAATTAAATAAGACTTTTCCAAGTATTGTTAGACATTTTAAAACTTGTTTTAAGTCATTTTATGTTATGAAAGTGTCTTATTTTACTGGTGGGTCATATTTTTCAAGTTGAATACTCTTAAGACATTGATGCAGTAAACTCAAAATTGGAAGTGTTGGATATTTAGACTAGATAGAAGATGCATCGGAATGTCTATATGATGATAAAACATGTAACATCTGCTTAGATTTGACCGATGAATCTTCTCAACCACTCCTACTGAGGTCAAAATAGCTCAAATGACTCATATAGCTTCTTTATGTAGTACATAACTCATTGCTAACTGTGTTCTATGCACCAGAAGGCTGGTCCACCCTTGTTCATGCCTTGTATGTATTGACCAGTCATGATGGAGTATGAGGAGACACCTTATCTACAGAGGTTCCCCAACATGACAATGATCCACCACATGACTTTGTCCAGCTCTGAGCAAGTCTGGGATGTGGTCACATGACAAATGGACCAACAGTGGTTACCACAGATGAACTTTAGCAGCTGCTTGGTTTCACAATCCACAATTATTCCATTTATTTTATAGTATTTCTAATTATATCAAATGTCAGTCACCACTATATTGTGCATCGCTAATAATATACAACACAACACTGTATCTTCTCCTAAGCAAGATATGCTGAATGGTTATGAGGTCATAAATCCTCCTTATGGTGGTTTCCAACAATGTGTCTTGTATTATAGATGGGGAGTGCAGTGGAGGACGGGAGGGTCATGCCATGCAGAGGCTCTCTGGCAGCTCTGGATCCCTCATTCCTGCTGTCCCACAAACATTTTCCTTCCAACAGAGGAACAGTGTGGACCCTTCAACAACCTGCCTGTGTTCAAACCTGCCCAGGCTGCTTCTCCCACCAGCGCGTCTGGCCATCACCCCTACCCTCTGTTGTACAGTGCTGGATGAATGTTTTAGACTCAATTGCCAAACATTATATTATATTATATACAATGATAATGTATATAGTATTAATCTATACATCACAAATGAGTGTTTTCTGTATCTGTATAATAATCTTAAATCCAGTCCTCTAATCCATCCTACAATCTAATTCCTGATTTTTTTCTGAGATTATTAGATTATTTTACTTTTAGACATTATTTAAATACCTTTTTGGAATTATAGCGTCATGTGGCATGTGACAATAAAACAATATCAATATATAAAATGTGTCAAAATAATGTAAAACTTAAAGTAATTCTCATTATAATGCATGTGCTCAGATATGAAAGGCTGTTTTGTGTCCAGACCTCAGCCACTGGAGGTCATGTTTGGTTGTGTAGCTGCACATTTTGTTTCCGCGTGTGGGTGGAAAAGAGGGAAGACGGGTCAAAATCTGCATAAATTGGAACTATGAACGGATACAGAAAATGCCAAAGGAGAGGGAATTGGGTGGGTGGGTGAGGGGTGGTACAAATCGTATGCGGGTAATGCAGGGCATCATTACAGTGATTAAAGCTCAAGAGCAATTCACATTAGCATTTCATTAAGACTTTAATTTTATGACATGCCCAGCTAACACATTTTTTAATTACCAAAACATTCCAAATGTTGAGATTTCTTCATGTTTTCAGAATGTTTGTTTTCAGTTGTGTAGTATATATATAAAACCACCCCTGATCTGGCCTGACATAGTGATCCTCGACACTTTCCTGGTGCTCCTGTACATTATATAGGTTAACTGGTTCACTGTGGCATTTTGATTGCTCTGTACCAGATTTATCATTCCACTCTGGAGTCAATGGCCTGTGTGGCACCACTGTTGTGCAGCTAGGAGGCACTCAGTGTATGAGAAGTCCATTATCAGTACATCTTCAATGCAGCGGCTCTAGAACAAAGTTAGCTGTTTCTGAGATGCTCCCACCCTTCACCTGGTACCTTATTATTATGCCCTGTTGAACATCAGCTATATCACATCCTTTGCCCGTGATGATCTTTGTGCACTCTGATACAACTGACTGGTGTGCTTGCTTATTTATACGTGCAGTAAATCCCAATGGCATTGGTGATGTCCCGAGCTGAGTGTCTGGGCATGCTCCTGATGAGATTGTAGATGGTGTCTTGGGGAATCTCCTCCCAGGCCTGAATCAGGGCATCAGTGAGCTTCTGCACAGTCAGATACACTATTTGGCAGTGTTATATGCAGTGACTGCAAGGTTCTAAAGGTTCTTAATGACAGCACCAGGTCACCCCCACCAAATCCCTCTACACCACTCAAGGTCACCCCCACCAAATCCCCTTCCCCACACCACCCAAGACTGAAATAGCTGATTAAGGTGGCAGTCAAGACTATTTTCCCAACTTGAGTGAGCTGTGAATGAAACGTGATGCTACATCATAGTTACCAGGCTTCCTGAGAGGGATCTTCAGCCAGAGACATTGACTGATTGACTGTATGTTAAGAAAACTGAGAGATGCTAGACCATAAACTGAGCGGATTTCCCCTAGAACTGTGTTGAGTGAAAAAAATGCTTGCAGGTTTCAAGATAAAGGGGCAGCATGGTGGTTTAGTGGTTCGCCTCTCAGCACTGTGGCTTTGGGTTCGAAGCCCCATCTGAGTGGAGTTTCCATGTTCTCCCCGTGTCTGCGTGGGTTTCCTCCGGAGTCTCCGGTTTCCTCCCACAGTCCAAAAACATGGAGGTCAGGTAGATTAGGTACTCTAAATTGTCTGTGTGTATGTGTATGTATGTGCGCCCTGTACTGGGCTTAGTTGAATAGTGTTGAATAGCCCTGCCCTGAGCCCAGTGAGGGGGTAGGGGACTAACCGCGACTCTGATAAGGATTAAGCGGGTGTGATAATGGATGGATGGTTTCAAGATATTCGAGATACTGGGTTTGTGAAATGATGGACATTTTACCATAAATGTGGTAGTGACTCATGTTTAGCTGTATTAGACTTGTAGCTCCAGTGTAAAACTAAAGATGCATTCCAGTCAGGTCTGATTTGGAGAATCTGTGTATATTTGATTTTGGTCCAGATAATCAGTTTAATTAGCCACAGAGCGAGAACGATACATGGTTAATAAGGTAGCCTTTCTTTTGTGCATGTGGGACCTACAGGGTAGCATTAGGAGTGGCTGATTAACTAGAACCAAAAAGGTTTATATTACTGAGCTGAATAAACACAGCAAGCCCAACTGTGGGAGAAAAGGAATACTTACAGCACTGGAGGATTTCACAATATTGCCTGATCCCTTTATATGAGTCCAGATGGACTTGATTGGGTTTTTAGAAATCGTCGCCAAACCTTGATCGGTCATTATGTCTCTCTGACTGTTGCATTTGTTTTGGCATGTCTGAAATCTCCGTCAGGCATTCACATGGCTGGCAGCCATTGGACTTATACTGTACATAAAACACTGTTTAGGTTCTGGCTGCACATGAATGAGCTGGGCATTGTCTGTGTATGGGATGTTGATGAGCAATGGGCGTTCAAACAACACGTTCATGTGAACAGCATCAGTTTGCATGAACACGTTAGTAAACACTTTCAAATTTCATCTTAATCTGTGTGTCAGATCACAAATGTTTCCTTTCCACGCCACGAACGCCTCATTTTTCAAAGCATTTCTGCAAATTGAAATGTTCTTTCGAGGACTCTCTACATGTGTCAGTGTAGGTGTGGCAGTTCAGGCTGAAAGTGGATGTTTTTAACGACCATTTATGAACTTTTATGCTTGCATTTCATTGCATTAAAGAGACCATATCATGGAAAACTTTTCCAGGAGAAAATGAGAAACAAACAAGAAACTGTTCTGAATTGACTTTTTTTGGGATGTCACAAAATATCATTTACGTACATGTGCTTGTTAATAGCTCTGCTGTTTAATGCTGAATGCATAGGACTTTGTGTAAAAAATAAAGTGTCACATAATTTATTTTTATATTGTAAGGTGACACATTTCAAGCCTTTTGTGTTTTAATGTTGATGCTGATTGAATAGCAATTTATTCAAACTCCAAATGAAATATTCTAATAATTAGACTCTGGATTTCTGTTATTCAGTAAGTATAAGACAAACTGATGAACAGTAAAATGAAAACAGGCTTGATATGTCACTTTACATGTAATAAATAAAACTTACCTTTTAAAATTAATTTATGAACAGCATTGTGTCCTCGCCTGACCCTCGTTCAATTCCCAGTGTATACACAATTGGTTACACCCCCTTGTCATGTCATGTCATCATACACGTCTGTTCCCGCGTGTGTCTCACTAATTACACCCAGTATATGTTCTCCCCTGGTCTTATTGCCTTGGTCAGTCATTGTTAATGTCTCAACGTCATGTATCCTGATGTCTCGTGAACAATAAACCTCTGTCTCCTCATCTCCTCTGAACTGTGACTCAATGAAGTTTTTCAATATGTTCTATTTTTTAAGATTAAGAAGAATCTGCCAATGTGCCAATGACAATGGAATTTGACCTTCGCATTTAACCCATTCGTGCAGTGAAACACACACACACACACACACACACACACAAACAAACACAAGTGAACACACTAGGCTTTGAGAATTTGTGCCCGAAGCGGTGGGTAGCCCTCATCCTACGGCACCCGGGGAGCAGTTAGGGGGTTAGGTGCCTTGTAGAGGTCTGCATTACCGTGGGACTCCCGTGGGACCCGTTACTATACCTTGCGGCGCGGGACAACAATTAATCATCTCTTGCGGGAGCGGTCGGTCAGTTAGTCTAGTCGTTGCGGGAGCGGGACGAGACGTAAATGTCGAAAAATCCCGCAAATTAATAAATAGTCTAGAAAATGATGAGAGTCATGCAGCTAATCAGTCAGTAAGGAAGTCAAAACACTGGCGGAGCGTCACGTGAACAGACGTTCAGTCTCCCTACCCACACACACACACACACACAAACAAATGTGCACGGGCTTTCTCTCTCTCTCTCTCTTTCTCACTCACACACGCATACATACAAAGGCGCACGTGCTTTCTCACACACAGAAAGTGAGTGAGAGAGAGAGAGAGAGAGAGACGGGCTCTCTCTGCACTAATAATTATTCATTAGGCCATAATTTTAAATATTAGATTTGATTGGCCATGTCGAGGGTGGTACACGGTTGTAAAACAGTTATAAATTGTTCATATCAGTTATTTTATGCAGTTGTGTTGTGCTGGTTTAGTGTTTTATTAATGTAGTCATCATCCTGTGTTGGTACATGTGATTAATTTGTTTATGTGAGTAACTTACCGTCTGTGAGATGTGCAGTAACACTGATCTCATCAGCAGCTCAGAGTGTGTCAAATATGTATCTGGTTTCATGCTAAATGCTCATTATTAAGGAGAGAAAAGACTGTTCTGTATGATGCTGTATCTGCTCAGTCGTTTTTTTT
The DNA here is from genome assembly GCA_036984385.1 of Crenuchus spilurus. Lineage (NCBI taxonomy): Eukaryota > Metazoa > Chordata > Actinopteri > Characiformes > Crenuchidae > Crenuchus > Crenuchus spilurus. The sequence goes on from BRDA01085366.1 coordinate 13,051, forward strand.
CTCTATCAGCACATTATTGAAGCAAGTTCTGAACTCTATAGTTAATCAGATTGATGTGAGGATCAGGGGCGTAGTGATGGTAATTCCAGCTCTTTCTAGGGAGCCGGTTCTTTTGGCACTTCTCATTAAGAAGAGCCTGCTCTTTCGGCTCCCAAGTGGCTCCTTAGATTTGATTGCTTAAATCAATTTATTTATTTTAATTAATTAATTAATTTATTTATTTATTATTATTATTATTATTATTATTATTATTTTTATTATTATTATTATTATTGTAAATTGATTTTTTATTATATTATTAAATTGTGTGTAAAAGGAATTACGAGTGTATTTATAAGGCTTTATTTATACAAAAATAAATTATGAAATACAAAAATAAAGGCCCATCTCAAGTAAACAAACAGGTCCAATCTCTAAATGTGTATATCATTTGTACATTTGCAACTACATGATATAAAATTGTCACGTTGCAATATATACATTCTGCCTTTGAACTGTCTGTCACGTTAAAATGCGTCCAAACTATACTTCGTTTCCTGTCACTCAGTTTCCTCACCTGTCCAGCGTGTAGTCTGTCTAAAGTTCTCTAGCGAGAGACTCTCCCTCCTGTTCTGTGCTAACTGTGCGTCACTACATGTGTCTGTAACCACACCCCTCCCCGCTCCGCTCAGCTCAGTGTAGACACACACACACAGCTGCCACAAATCTTGACCAATCACGTGCGGCAAAAAGAAAAAGAAAAAAAGAAAGAATCGGCTCACTCTCAGGAGCCGGCTCCCGTCGTTCACTTCAAAGAGCCGGCTCTTAGAGCCGGATTGTTCGCGACCGACCCATCACTACAGGGGCGATACTAGGGTGGAGCTACTGAGCAGTAACTCCGGGTCTTTTCTCAGTATCTCCGGATCTTACATCCAACCCAGAACCAATCAAGCAACTTCCGCTCCCTCCTTCTGTCTCTGAAAGAGACTGCTTGTGCATCCCACACACACCGGAGGACAAACTAAACTCAACTCGCGCACACGCGAATGCCCCGACCCCCATGAGTAGTGCGGCAGACATGATTATGCGGCGGGCGGGGGCGGGACCAAATATGACGATTTTATGGCGGGAGCGGGCGGGAGAGGGACGAAAACATGCGGGAGCGGGACTAAAAAATCATTCCCGCGTAGACCTCTAGTGCCTTGCTCAAGGGCACTTCAGTCATGTCCTGTCTGGTGATCGAATCGGCAACCTTCTGGTCACAAGACCATGGCTGCCCCCAATTTTATGCAGCACTGTAGATACATTGCTCCCTTGGTTAAATTTCCACATTTTTTAAGTGCAAGTAAGTAAGATATAAGCTCTCGTCTACATGGAACAAATAAAAAATATTATCTGTCCATTTTAGTGTACAGTTTCTATTTATTGAAGCGGAAGTAATGCATTATTTTCACAGGTTGAATGAGCCGTGACTTCCTGAAACATGATGATACACTGTATCTACTAGACTTCCTAAGAGAGAAGGTCTTCCCCCACAGATGCCTGTTTCCGGGAGCTGAATTACTCTAAACCACGGACTGTGGAAATTAGTCTACTGCTGGTTGGGAAACTTTGTGCTGTTTTGTTGATTGTACTCTGTGGTAGTAAAGATGCTGTTTGAAGAGATCAAAACAGCACTCATGATGTATATTTTTACTTCACAATACCATATAAAGTACACTTATATATTGTTTAAGAGAGACTAGGTCCATGCAATTAAACTAAATTAATGCCAAATGTACCTGTAGAAGTCATATATAGTATAGTACAGTATAATACATAGACTAATGCTAATGAAAAAAGACCATATCTATTTATTTAGTTAGATATTTTACCCATTCATATTTTTTTGTGCCAAGAAAGACTCTTTCTGCTTTCTAATGAGTGTCTGTTATAGGACAACATTTAAATATGTTCAGAGAATACAGATGATTTCTGTAAGGGTTGTGTTGTTTGTCAACTCTTAATCCTTTCAGTTCAATATTAGTTTTAAAACATCTCAATATTGCTCCGGATGATGTCAGAACATTTTTCAAAGTGGCTGTAATGTGCTCTATGACGTGCAGGCTCACTTCTAGGAAAGAGGCCCCTCTCTCTCAGATGTCTTTGAGGTGGGCTTTGGCGACCCTGCAAGGCCGTAATGGCGCGACGCAGGAGCAACTGGAGTGAGAGTGTAATTGAAGCAGCAGGGCGAGGTCTGTGCAGCTGTGGCCATCATAAAATGATGAAGAGAAGGTAGCAGACAGTCACTGGGTCAGCCTTTCCAGTCACTGGGGCGGTGTTCCTCAAGGTTTCGTCTTGGGTCCGTTTAAGTTAGTGAACATATCTGAATTAGACTGAGTTGTGATGAATGTATTTGAAGTTGTATTGACTCTACTTACCCTGTTCAGACTCCAGACATTTACATGTATTTTACTCCCAGATAGCAATGTTGATGTGGTTGAAATATGGGCTACTTCTGGCATTTACTAGTGGCCCAAATACCACATAGAATGAACAGCTTTAAACTATGTATAGAAACTAGTCAGTCCTGGCTGCTCAGTTATAACAGTAGTGGTTTAAAGGTGGATGTTCTCACAGCAGACAGTGGTATTATTAAATGCTCTAATAAGTATTAACATAACAATAACTGTAATTATTAGATTGTTATTGTCTCTATTGGCATGGCACTGTTCTGTATATAGATAATAGTATTTTTTTATTCAATAGGTGTCATTCAAAACATAAGTTTTGATTTCAATATCATGTGACATCTGGAAAACTAATAAATGCTGGATCTGGCTTAGTTTTGGGCCAAATCCACATTTCTATGAGAGGTTTAGCAAAATTCAGTTACTAATCTGCTCCTTTCTGCAGAAAAGTCAATGCAGAAAATCTTTAAGATACATTATTGGACCTTTAAAAGGATATTTACATTGTCTGGACCTTGTACCTGTGCTTTACCATTTTTCTGACAGTGCATGATACCAGCAAGCTGATTGGTTCTCTTGAAAGGTGTAAACAGACTCCATGTTGAGCGTCACCAGCTTTCCCATTGACTTTGATCGGCAGTGTGATCAAATCATGTGACCTCACAGTATAAAAACAAAGTCACATATAGCATTGCTCTCCAATTCGGTTCAAAATACTGTCTGGAAGCTCTTTGGTAGTTTTTGTTTGATGTTAATAGACCATGTAAACAAAAAGATGTGATAAATTAAAATCAATATAAAATTCATATTTACATGTAAAAAAAATAGAGAGCTGTGAGGAGGGCAGCACGGTGCTTGCAAGGAAGCCACACAATGCAGCATGACCTGCCTACACTGCCACCAGGTGGCCACAAAGAACCTCACACCTTAAATATTTCAATATAGCTTCATTTGATCTTCTTTGTTCATATTTACAACCTGTGTTAACATTTTCTTTCTGCACTGAGCATTTTTATTGTAATGTTTTCAAATCTGATTTGATAATTTTGTTGTGTCTTTTTGTTAAATTGTAAAATAAAGGTCAGGTCACACAGGTGATGAAGATACCAAACACTGACATAATAAACATTTTTAATGAGGTATATGAAGACAAAGTTCAAAGTATACAAAAATGACCCAAATACCCGAAGGGGTATCCTGGGATGTTAATGTTAATGATAAACACATTCTTGAGTGGCTATAAAAGGTGATGGAGCTGTGACCTACAAACCAAACTCAGTCCGTGATCCTCTTCTGGAAAGGTGCCTAAAAAGTTCCTGATTTGTGAAGAAAGTTCCTGCACTAGGAAAGAGGTGTATAAATAACTGCAGGGCTAAATCCCCTCAGCATCAGCAGAAAAAGCTACAGTCTGCAGCCTGAGCTCAGAGTAACACACGTTACCAGTGCTGTTAGACAAACCAGCCTGTTATTTCAATCAACACAAAAGGAATTAAAGTATCTGCTGAATTTTTATATTCACTGTTACATGGAGACAGGCATCTACTCCTTCCATTCAACACACAAGAGAGGAGTGAAAGTTAAAACCCTCTTCTTTCAACTCAAGTTGTTAATTTCTGACTATGTCGAAATATTTTGATAACAGTATATCATACTGGGCAGTTTGGTGGTTAGCACGCTCACCTCTCAGCACTGAGGTCTTGGGTTTGAGTTCCCATTTTGGTGGAGTTTACATGTTCACCTTATGTCTGCGTGGGTTTCCTCCGGGGTCTCCAGTTTCTTCCCACAGTCCAAAAACATGGAGGTCAGGTGAATTGGGTGAATTGACCATGTATGTGTGTACTTAGCAATGGATTAGTGCCCTGGGCTTGGTAAGCATAGTGTGTAATACTGTGCCCTGCACCACAACCCTGATCAGGATTAAGCAGATAATATAATGAATGAATGAATGGATATCATACAGTATCAGAAAACCACATAATCAATACTACATTTATCCAGTTCTGTTTGCTTCTATTGACAAATTGCTTGTACTACATGCTCGTCTAGTTTTATAGAACAATAAGAAGCTAACCTAGGAGTTAAAGCAGGGGTGGATTGTGGGACTTGGATCATACTACCAAGGTAGATAGGTAGAATATCTGATTTATATCAACACACAATCTACTCTACTGTAGGCTTCTACGTAATCTTTACAGAAATAAAATCATTAGATATTTTAATATATTGACCACATAACTGCATCTCAACATAGCCTGAGACAAGCATTATGATTTAGACCTGCAGTTAGCTTAAGTGTGGAATACAGGCATTCCACCGCTCTATTGCTAGTTTTGTTTCAGGTCAGGTTCCATAAGCCTGCATTTGATTTGTTTACAGTGTTGTGGATTAGCAAGTTTGATTAGCTGGAGATGGAGGTTTGTGTCATTGTTCTGTATGTTCTGTGAAGAAAGTTCTTCTTTTCAGTATTATATCTTGACATTGTGCCTCTTTTGTTTTTCAGATCCCTTTTGGCCTGTGACGCAAAACTCCAGTGTCATGCTCAAAGGCCTGGGAGTGCCGATTAAATCATGTGTTTTGAATCAATTACCCTCACAGCTCCATGCTAAGCCATGGTGTGCGTGCTGGATGTAGGCATGTTGCATAGTGAAGGTCTGCACATTATTCTTTTTACTGTCTTAGCAGATCACACAATAAGAGAACGCTTGTCTTCATGTCATAAATCTGTGGGAACTTTATGTCTGCTTGACTTCCATTGTTTACTAAAAAGAAAGTATCTGCAGAACCAGACTTAGAACTTCATTAATTACCTGCAGTACAAAACATTCTACTTTGGGCTGGTGTACAAACCGGATTTCAAAAAAAGTTGGGACACTAAACAAATTGTGAATAAATACTGAATGCAATGATGTGGAGATGGCAAATGTCAATATTTTATTCGTAACAGAACATAGATGACAGATCAAAAGTTTAATGTGAGTAAATGTAACATTTTAAAGGAGAAATATGTTGATTCAAAATTTCACAGTGTCAACAAATCCCAAAAAAGTTGGGACAAGTAGCAATAAGTGGCTGGAAAAAGGAAATTGAGCATATAACGAACAGCTGGAAGACCAATTAACACTAATTAGGTCAATTGACAACATGATTGGGTATAAAAAGAGCTTCTCAGAGTGTCAGTGTGTCTCTGAAGCCAAGATGGTAAGAGGATCAGGATCCATCATTGTTGAGCAGAAATACCAGAATGGTGTTACCCAGCGTAAAATAGCAAAGACATTTAAGTTATCATCATCAACCATGCATAACATCATCAAAAGATTCCGAGAATCTGAAACAATCGCTGTGCGTAACGGTCAAGGCCGTAAAACTCTACTGGATGCTCGTAATCTCCGGGCCCTTAAGCGTCACTGCACCTCAAACAGGAATGCCACTGTCAAGGAAATAACAGAATGGGCTCAGGAATACTTCCAGAAAGCATTG
>BRDA01085368.1:2788-22452 GCA_036984385.1 Crenuchus spilurus
GTATAAATGGCTGGTCTGTAAACACATAAACGGAAACACCGAAGGGCATCGAAAGGATAACCAAGGACTGTCACAAGTCCAGTGTTAAACGCACTCGGTTGAGAATTCTGAACGCTATTATCATTTGTACAACTAAAATAACCTTGCGAAGTTGCTCTTTTTCTGACTGATTTTGAAAGTCAGGACTGGTGGAATGTGAATTATCACGAGAGTCTTGCTAGAGTCGAGTTGCAGTCGCGTCATCTCGATCGTTAAGTGTAAGGTGGTCAGGACTGAAAGTTTTAGTCAGTCTTTTTCTCGTTGAAGCGTTCCAATAAAATCAACATGTTTACTATTATCGCAAGTCTTAAGAGTTGGCTCACGCAAATTGTGACCTGAACACTGTCAGGAACCAATAGGAAAGCTACGGGAAGCCACAAAGGCAAATACACAAATGTCTGGTCGGTAAATATGGGCAGCTAGAGCTTGGAAACTACGGTTCTCCTGGACTGTAGAAAAGGAGGAGAACCTGGAGAACCTAGAGGTTTACCATTTATTACATGACAGAGACGAAAAGGAAAAAAGTGGACAAATTGCTGAAGCCCTCAAAATCCAAGGTGAGTATGCTATGCTAAAGCTAACTAGCTAACTAAACACTTATGAATGGGGCTACTTAACAATAATTTACTGTTCTGCCCAATAGCTTGAAGAAAATGAGGAGCATGCAGACACACAGGAGCAGTAATCCATGGATGGGAATCATAGTGATGACGTGTTGACAGTATTTTGAGCTCTGATAGCACTGTATCTGTAATGCACGTTACTATATTTAGAATTTGATGTCTTATTGTGCGTTGAGTTATTTTTGATACAAAGAAAAGTTTAATAAATACACATTTTGCAATATTTATGCTCTTTATTGCATTAATTCTATGTAAAACAAAAGCAGATGGGAAATAATCTCAAAAGGAATCTGGTTGCAGTCTTTAAATTAGTGACCCTGCAAGATCCACAGTCTTTCCAAAATCTTAGACTGTGACTAAAAAGTCTGTAGATTTTAAAAGTCTTTTCAGAGTCTTTTCAATGTCATTAGGTGTCTGGTAGGCCTCAGTTTGGTTTTGGTGATAATTGACTTACTTTTCCACATCTTTGTCAATTTGACCATCACCACCACACCCATGGAGTGGGACATGTAGTCAGTACATCAGTGTAACATCCCTACACACTCTGAAGCAAATGTCTAGAGATCTTTTTCTGTAGTTTTTTTGTCCCCACCAACCTCCCTTACAGCAGTCACACAAGCTTCTCCTTGGAGGTCTATCCAACTACCAAACCTGGTTAGCTTGAGTGGATTTGCATGTTATGCTGAGCTGGTACTATGGTTGCTTTCTCACACAACCACATCCACCACCTGCTCCTATATTCTCTCTCTAGCGCAATGCTTCCAGTTCAATTAATCATGGGTAGGCTTATGACAGGCTTTAAAGGTGAAGAGATAAATTAATAATAAAGCTACCAGCCGTCAAATTCCCATTCTGTGCTGCTTCACAGGAGGAGGATGAATTCACGAGGAGCTATGATCGCTTCTGTAGAGTTTCAAGAGAATAACTGGAGGTAAAACACAAACAGTAACTTCTATCATGCACATCTTCACACAGCATAGTACCAGCATACCAACATGGCTCCTGAACCTCTCGCTTTTTTTTGTTCTAGCTACCTGTTACATAATAAATCACAGTAACCTCTGGCGTATATTACTGTGAGAACACAATGGTTTCATCTTTGTGTTTTCTGTTTCACGTGTCTAGAAAATTCCTTTGTTGATAAAAAAAATCCAGTATATCCAATCAACTATGAAGAGTGATGTATGTAGCCCTGGGATTACATGCACGTATTGTAAATGAATGCACAAATGCAAGCATACGTCCTCCATCAAGGAATAGCACTCACTTTCACACTCACTTTGACTTTGGATTATCTCAAAGTGTTGATTCGCAGAGCAAAGTTGTGAGCCAATGTAATCTCATGTAATTGGATTACGTGAATTAGCATTTGTAGTGTGAGCTCAGTGTTCGTTATGAAGATTATCTTCTGATCGTAACACAGTGCAGTTACAGTAATTACTAACCAAGACGATGAAACAAAAACAGCAGCATAACAGATACAATCTTTAACATGACTATTAAAATGCAAGTCAAAACCTCCCAATAAAGGCATATGAGTAAAGTATACAGTATCTACCATGGCTTTCAGAATCAAGAACAAAAAAAAACATTCTGGCATGAAATAATAAAAATTATCTTAGAAAACCAGAATAAAATTAAATTATAATTAGTAGTTCAAAATAAAAGTAACTGCTTTATTTGATCCATGTAGATACAGATAATCCAGTCAACATACCTCAAATAATTCAGAAGCCATTATTAGGCTGGTAAAGGGTATGTACAGTATCTATTTTTCTTTCCTCCCACACTTCTATTTGATGCTACTACTGTGGAAAAGTAAAAGTGTCATTTTTAACAAGATAAGTTGATATTTGAGGTCAATGCTCAATCAAATGAAATCACATTTACTGTAAAAGTAACTTTTACTAACAGAAGCTCAGTGACTGTAAACAAAGCTGCTTAGTTTGTGTTTAGTTTACTTACTGTAACCAACATTTACTGACTTTTTCTGTTATGATATTAAATATTCATTACATCACATTTTGAATTACAGAACAAGTTTTTGTGATGCTGTTGATGACTCACATACTCAGTCAGTCATAGTGAGCATCGCAGCTCTACTCAACAGTTTAGTTGGTAATAAAATGGTTTATTGTTGGTTTCTGTACTTTTTGTTATAATGTCTATATAAAGTTGCTTGCATTGAACCTAAATACCCTAAATATGAAGTCTTTTTGAAAAAAAAAATCACCACATTATTAATTCCAGTTGTAGATTAAAATAAGATGGAGGGAGTTTGATTTTTTGGAAGTTGAAAATTTTGGACCACACTAGCCATGGTAACACTTTATAATAACTTTCATTAATAGCTCATTAAACAATGATTAATAACTGTGAACAAATCATTAGTTCATGAGGATTTGAACATGAACAAATGTTTATAAATGACAGATCATGTAGTTACTAATGATTGTATTCATTTTTGCAAATGTTAACAAATCATTAGCAAATCATTTTTTAACAAAATTCTCATTAACTAATGATTTGTTCACAGTTATTAATCATTAGTTAATGAGATATTAATGAAAATTATTATAAAATGTTACCAATATTTGATCAAGAATAATACCCTGGTGACAAGAAATACTCTTTCTGGTGTCTTAATTGTGAATAGTGGGCAGTAGATTTGGTAAAAATTAAGTTCACCATTTATATTGAATGCTCAGGAAACTTTAATTACAATGATTATAGTCATAGTAAATATCTGTTGAATGACACCCTGAGTAGATTATTACAACAGCCAATAAGAAATGTACAAAATATGATTTGTAGATGATGTCTTTGTATTAATAAATACAGAAAATGTGTAAACCAGCTTTAAAGAGTCATGTTATAAAAAATTAATGAACAAGGCAGATACATAACAACTGCACAACACAGTACAATGAGACACCTGAGTTAGATATAAGATACAGTATATGGTCACCTGTACATACTGATGATCCAGTTATTAACAAACTAACTAGTGTCTATTATCAACAGAGTTAAGCTCATGGTTAAACTTTGAAATAGTAGAAGGCTAGTGTTACTATACAGGCTGAGGATGAGTCTGAGGGTAGTTCAGTCACTCTGATGTAATGACCTGGCTTGAGGCTTTTTCAAATTACACCCATCTAAAATTATTTGTTTCCAAGCTGTTTGTCAGGCTTTTGTTTAGCACAAACTCAGCAACAACAGTGTCAAAACAGTAAGTGTGTCATAAATCTATATTTTGATTAAATCTGCTCTAAACTTAGACTTTCCAAAAACCTATTTTCAGATGTGCTGATATATTGTCACAAAACACTCTAAACATTTCTAGCCAAGACTTTTATTTCCAAAGCTTAACAAATGTGAGGCAACACTCTGTTTTCCTCAGCCACAGACATGTCTCTGCTTATTTAAGCTCCTCTCATAAGAATTTTACAAAATATTTCAATTCAACCTATATATATATATATATATATTTGAAAAGTAGACCCTTTCCAATTTCCAGGGTATGGTTCCATAAAATCTCAGTTATATAAGTATTTTGTGGAAATGTATTATGTCATGGACTAGAGAGCAGATTCCAGATGGTTAACCCTGGTATGCACTGAAGTCCATGTAGTTCCTGAATACTAAGCTCTAAAATCTAAGAAGCTTGGAAGATTAGGTGATTAACATAAGACTGCGTGCTTAATAGTTAATAGTTATTTAGTTTAAGGTAAGTTAACAAGTAAAAGTGAAATTTTCAGAATAGCTTCTACATCAGATTTAGCTTGCAAGCTTAACATGCTAGCATACCTCAAAAAAATCGGAAGTCATTATAGGATCAAAATATCACTTTCAGAATGGGGAAAATTAATCCAATCAGAAGGCCACATGTATGACTATTCCCTCCAGAGCTCAACCGGTCACCATACTGGTCCAGCAGCTGCAGGGTAACACCATTGGTCCAGCCAAAGCCCAACTACAATAAGAAACATAAACAAAGGTCAGGTAAGAGTGTGTAAGTAAAACAAATATATTTTTTTTAAGTTTTATCTGTAACTGTCATGTCTTAACGTAAGTTTACATTTGGCATCAAAAAATGTTTTGGTGCCTGGCATGCTGATTGAAAACTGCAGTTTATTTTATGACCCTCTTACCTCAGGATAAAATGATCTGAATTAAAATGAGTTTGCAGCTCATCTTCTGAGTCACACTAGTTTTACCCGTAAGCGTGCAACAGTAAATGAGATACTACATCTCCAGAGCTCTTTCACTGGGCTGCAAAACAGACTTAATTCAACTCTAATTCCTCACGGGATTAAAAAGATGTCTCCCTAGAGCTGTGTTTAGGATACAGGAAGAAATATGAATATCTAAATATGATTAGAGCACCAGGACCTGAACTTCATATTCACCACCTCCTCCAGGTTTGCCATCTCCATTGACATCATACTGCAATAGAAAAAGGGAGAGAACAAGCTGGAGCGATTACTGCAGCACTGCCCCAAAACACATCACATCAGCATATATATACACCCTTGCCTGTGGCAAATATTAGGCAGTATCTATCTCCACAATTTTAAAAAAGTCCTAATAAACTAAATATAAAACACAGTACAATCAATATATCATCACTGTCCACAGAAAAAATCTCCACAATTTAATCTTTACAGGTGTCATCAATGATGGTGCCAGGAGGAGTCGGATGCAACAGAGTATCCAAAAACAAGGCTTGATTGACAAATGAAAAAATGACAAACTGTGACTATGAAACAGAACTTGGCTATGAACGAAAACTTAACCCCCTGGAGTCTGAGGGTTTGTCAGACACTCTGATGTAGTCTGACATGGCTTGACTTCTTTACCCATCTAAATTTGTTTTTGTTTTGTTTTTTTACAAAATGTTACACAGCTGCTCTAAACTTAGACTTTCCAAAGAGCTATTTTCAGATGTGCTGATGTTTTGTGAAAAAATACACTCTAAACATTTCTAGTCAAGACTTTTGAGCTCAGAACTGAATAAACAGAGGTGTTGGATACACACTGCTCATTACAGTTTTTAGTAATTGGATGTGGTTTTATTTCTAAAGCTTAACAAAGGTGAGGTGACACTGTGTTTTCCTCAGCCACTAACCCTACACTGAATATTCATGAGATAGGTGTGAACACTCAGGAGTTCACATTCTACACATTCAAAGGCCTGTAATACGGCCTATGGAGTGCCTGACTCCCTCTCACAAATGTGTATCTGCTTATTTAAGCTCCTCTTGCAAATATCTAAGAATATATGCAGATTCAAGCCGTCTATATTTGAAAAGTAGACCATTTAATGTTTCCAGGGCACATTTAGTTTTGTTTCTAGGATAAAATCTCAAGTTTATATAAAATTTTTGGTGGAATTTCATCCATATGCTGTCTTTGGGAGAACCAACTCGAGGGTTAACATGACTTGACCAAGACTAAATGTGACAAAGACATTCACTGTCTGACAGTGACTGTGACACATAAGGGAGGCATTATAGCCAGCTTAATCAAGACATGATGAAACATCAGGGCTGTGTGATGACATGATGTAACAGGGGGTGGAGACATGAACAAAACATGTGGAAGACATAAACAAAGAACATTGAGACAGGCTGGCACATGGGAAACTTAAACAAACACAGAGGACGTGGACAGAGATGGGGCCATGGCAAAGGCAGTGGTGGGAGGGTTACAAGAGGGCAAAAAATCTTGTACTTTCAATGCATGTTCATGTGAAAAAAACATTTCTATTGGTCGAATCAAGAAATTTTTGACACTGAACAAATCCCACCAAAAATTGAATTTTTCTATGGACAGCAGCACTTTTAGATCATGAAAAAATAAAGATAACAATCTGATCCAAATCCCATCAAACTGTTATTGAAAACACACCTTCTCAAACATGGCCTCATACTTGACATAAGCCTGCCAGTTTGTCCGAATCCACCGCTGGGCTAAATCAAAGGCTAGCTCTTTGGCGTCTGCCGAGTCAAGCTGTGACAAGCCTGAGAGAGAGGAATAATGACAGATGGGGGAATGAGCAGGAAAGAGTCTTAATTGGCTGAGTTACTCTAATTAGTTCTAGTTCTTAAGTACACTGATGTATGCAGGTACGCTTTGATGGATGCAGTAATGAATTTGATTTTTGCGTACAGTGCAGTGTAACTGTAGTTATACTTTGTCTGCTTTTATCTGGTGTTTTATGCAACTGCCCTCATGTTCATCACTTCGTGGTATGTCCTGTATCATGCACTGTATTGCCCTACATATGCATTTTTTGGCCAATTTTTTATCCAGTGCAGCTGTGGACCGTCCCAGCAGGCCTGTATCAATGCTACTGAACTGAGAATACCTTCTATAAGCATGTGCTGGAGGGGGGGCCAGGCATTTGGCATGTCCCATTGCTGACCAGTCTCATTCAGGGAGGTGGGAATGCCATTGGGATATTTCAGACCTCCGCTATCCTATACAGACAGAAAGTGCGTATGTGAGTGAGAGAGAGAGAGAGAGAGAGAGAGAGAGAGAGAGAGAGAGAGAGAGAGAGAGAGAGAGAGAGAGAGAGAGAGAGAGAGAGAGAGAGATCATTATGTACCATCATTGTGTAAAGTGTGCCATCTGCTGCTTATTGCTGCACACTGCGCTACATTCAAAGAGCTAAAATGTTCTGTAATGGCTTATCATAACAAATCTAAAGTTTGGTAGCATCGCCGGACTGTACATAGAAGATTCCTACTTTGTTACACACAACAATATACCTCATGATTCTTTTTAATGCTCTGTATATAGACTGGCTGGGCTTGCCTATAGAGCATATGTAGAGCTTGAAGCACTCCACACTATGATAGTGATAATGAGCAGCAGTTTTCAGAGCAGATGAACACATACACGCATTACATTAAAAATGCATAAAATGGCTTTTCTATGTGTATTTGTAAGCAATAAGTGATACATTTCATGCTTACAATTAAAACCATTGAAGTAGCATTTATATTCCAATCTATTTTATTACTCTGATGCTGCAACATCTCACCCACGTGCAGCTGTTTTAGACATTTTAAAAGGGTTTTGTACCACGCATGATGGATTATAAGTGATCACAGGTTTCAAAGGATACACAATAGTTCAATTTTTAGAAACCATTGTGCCCACGTTTGAAGGAGGCCCACAAAACAAAACAGCCTTCTAAGCTTTGAGCATCGGTTGCCTTGTATGTGAGCTGAAAATTTAGCTGGAGATGAGTCACACACATTACTCTCACAGTACCATCCCCACAAATGATGTAATACAATGACTCATATGAATGGCCTATGTGTGTATAAAATTCACAGAATGAAAGTTTTTGTTGGAATGATATATATTATCTATAGACAGTGTATTACTTCCATTGACTTTCACAATCAAGTGTATGTGCAGGGAAATATATTTAAGGTGTTGTCACTATGATCTGAGGATTGTGAGTTTGAATCCCGATATGCTGTTTGCCATCAGCGATTGGCGATCTGCCAGGCGATCCATCAGGCCTGGGGATTTCCTCCGAGTGCATTGGCTGCTCACCGGTGATGTATCGGCAGCAGTTAGAAAAGAGGCGGAGCTTGACATCATATTCATCGGAGGAGGCCTGTGTTAGTCTTAGAGTCAGAGACATTGCAAGTGATAGGGAGAGTCAACGAATGGGCGTGTCAATTGGCTACCAAACACATTGGGAAAATCGGGTAAAAACATTTAAAAATAAAAAGGAAACCTTCCCATATAAAGGAGTTACTGGAGAGACAGGAATCTTTAACTATATTATTGAGTTCTATTAAGTACCATTCTTCTTTGCTGGGTTTTTCATAGAACATATTTTAAGATTCTCAGAGAATCTTTGCCGAAAATGTATTTTTAAGGGTTCATTGTGGTAAGTTTAGGAACCCCGTTTTTGAAGATTTTATGGCCATATAGTCAAAAGAGCATTTATGAGGTTAGGCACTGATGCTGGAAAAGGTTCACTGATAGCACTTTTCCACCAAAACGGAACCGGCACCGTTATGGTTCACGAACCTAATTTTGAACCGTTCGGCGCATTTCCACCAACAAAAATGCCGCCCCGAACCAGGAACGTTCGTTCGCAGCGGGAACCAAAAAATACTTGGTTTTTCAGTGCGAACCAAATGCGCCTGTGCACTCAACACAAGAAGATAGCCACTCGTAGCGTAAAGTGGTCCATTGAAGAAACTCAGTTTTTGTTATCTGTGTTCTCCGGAGTTTCAGGAGAACCTTGAGGGGAATATTAGAAAGGAGAAACTCTACAGCGACCTGGTGGAGGATTTAGCTCAGGCAGGTTTTGTTCGTTCAAGAGAGCAAAGTGATAAATTATCTAAAGATGCTAAAAAAAGGACTACAGAGATTCTAAAAAGGAGCTATCGCGCAGTGGAGCTGGACGAGGGAATGTATCGGCTCTATATTTGACTTGTGAAGTGAAACAAACATTTGTACCAAGAGCACAAATGCTCGCAAGTAGTCGATGTGTTCCGCCATCTTTACTTATAATTTCGCTTTGTTGATGACGTACACCGTGACGTATCCTCGGTACAACTAAAACTAGTGGAAATGCAGGCTGGTTCCCTAAAAAACACCAAGGTTCTCATAAGCCCGAACAGCACAAGTTCAAGAACCAGAGTTCTTTTGGTGGAAAAGTGCTATGAGGATCCTCCACACTCCTCAAACTAAATTTGAAGCATATAGTTGTCTAAAATATGCCTTAGTGTTAACATGACCCTCTACTGCAATAAGGAAACCTTGCCTAAACTTACTGTTGGCACTATCCACCAAACTCAGATTTGTCCATTACACTGTAGATAGTGAAGCATGATTCATCGCTCCACAGAACACGTTTCCACTGCTCTAGAGTCCAGCGGTGGTCTCCAGCTGACACTTAGAACATCACAAATGATGTTTGACTGCAGCTGCTCAAGCATGGAATCCCATTTCACGAAGCTCTTGATGCACAGATCTTGTGCTGGTGTTGCTTCCAGAGGAAGCTTTAAGTGAGTGATGCAGCAGATTTTTGTGCTACATGCCTGAGGACTCAGCTGACCTGCTGTGTGGTCTACCACTTTGTAGCTAGGAGCTGTTTGCTCTTAGACATTTCCATTTCACATAAATAGTAACTACTGAAGATGTAGTTCAAACCCTGGGACTTAATAATTAGAGCGGTGTCCACATACCTTTGGCCATTTAGTGTATTTTTATAGATAGTAACTCTCTGAATTGCTCAAACACACAATAGGGAATGACTGTGGACATAAAAAAGCATAAAATTGCTTGGTTGACTCACTCTGAGATACTTCAGGGCCAGTTGTCCTACGTCAGGATGAGAATGGCACCGTGCCCAGAGAGGACTCAGGTTGGTCGGGTAGAAGGCAGGATGCCTGCTGCCATTCAGCAAATTGTAATCAAACCAGGCTCCCTTCTCTGCATCCCATAACACACTCTCTATGGCCTTCAGCCTGGCAGATACTGCATGGTCATACACCAGTGCTCTTTCATCATCATCTGCCGGGAACAAAATGGATTGAAGGCTTCTCAAAACCAATGCCTCTATACAAAGACAATTTTCTGATATGCAAAACAATAATTAAACATGCTAGGAAAAAGATATATTGTTCATTAAACCATTTTTTTCTGATCTGAAGCTAACAGCTGCTCATTTAGGATCATCTAGGGCTGGTTTGGCTGTGCCTAGGCTAAATGGCTTCATGTCTATGAAACCAGTCACTGAGGTTCATTCCAGACACGTTTATTTCGTTGAAAAGCCCCTTAGGAGCAATAATGAGACAAAGAAGACTAGAAGAGAAAAACATAATGAGCAATAATGAAAGGAAGAGAAAGACTAGAAGAAACCACATTCTCGTTTACATCAAGATAATGATGAAAGGAAACCAATGAGATCACATGAAATAAATAAGCCAGCTCTTTGCTTATTTGCGGAATATGTGAAACAGTACCAGGCCAACATTTGGAAACACACCTGGACATTCAGTGGTTTTTCATTGTTTAAAAAATGTTCTGCATTGTAGATTAATACTAAAGTCATCTAAATTATGAATAAATACATCTGTAATTATTTAGTAAACAAACACGTAAACAAACCAGAATATGTTTATATTTACATTCTTCACAGTAGGCACCTCTTGCTTAGATGCAGCTTTCTTGGCATTTTCTCAGTCAGCTTTATGAGGTAGTCACCTGGAATGGCTTTCAGTTAACAGCTGTGTCTTGTCAAGAGTTCATGACTTGCATTTATTGCCTCTTAATGTGGTTGAGACATCAGTTGTGTGTCTACTTTGAAGTAAAATCTAAAACATTGTATTCTTTCATCTGTATTCATTTCTGTTACTTTTTTTGTTTGTTTAGCACATACAGTCATTCAGCCCACTGCTTCCTTCTTTAATTTTGCAGTCTACAATTTTGGTGGTATATATACTGTATATTGTATAGTACAGCTCCAAGGATCTGTTGTTACTTGTAGAAACTCTTACTTACTTTGTCTCAGGGACACACTGACATTTATCAGAGGCATAATTATTAATCCAATTAGTTACATTTTGGTCAAAATTGATATATTGTAGGGTTTTTAAAAGCAGGGAATTATTAACTGCATCAAAGGCTTCATAGAGATCAATGATAATAAACATACAATGTTTCTCTCTATTGATGGCAGTAGTGTTAGCTTTTTAACACACTTAATCCTTACCTGCCTCAATGTAAATTAGTCTCTATCACCATTTTCACCATTTTACTGTTAATATGGTGCCACCTGAGAGCCAATATGGACTGTCAGCCTTGTCCCATATTCACAGGGATTTCTCCTAATTCTCTGAATTTTTTGATGATATTATGTAACAGTAGATGTAGATGGTGGGATATTCAATGTCTTAGCAATTTTACATTTAGGATTTTTCACAATTTTTACAGTTTTTTTTGTAAACTGGCAAACCTCGGTCTATCTTTGCTTCTGAGAAATTCTGCTGCCCTAAAATGCTCTTTTTATCCCCATCATCTTAGTTGCAAGTTGCATTTTTTTATTAGTGCCTCTTATTTTCCTGCCTTCTGTTGCCCCGTCATAACATTTTTGAGATGTGTTGCTTCCATCAAATTCTAAATGTGTTAATATTTTTAAATAAAATGGTAAAATGTCTCATTCTTTGCTTTATTGTTAATAAAATATGGATCTATGACATTTCTGTTTTTATTTACACGCATTTGCATTTTACACAGTGAATCAGCTTTTTTGGAACTGAGTGTGTAGATAATGAGTTGCTTAGAAGTTGCTTTGGGTTCTTTGCGTCCTCACAGACTATTACACACCTTGCTCTTGATGTGATCTTTGTTTGGCTGACCGCTCCTGAGGAGAGTAATAATGGTCTTGAGTCTCTTCTATTTGTACACAATCTGTCTGACTGTGGAGTCTAAAGTCTTTAGAGATGATTTTGTAATCTTTTCCAGCACGATGGGCATCAACAACTCTTCTTTTTTCAGCAAACTCGTTTTCAGCCAGAATACACTACTACAAACATGTTGTGAAGAGCAGACTTTGATAGATTTATGTTCTTTAAATAAAACAGGACACCCACTCACACCTAACAATCCTAATCCTAAAGGGTCAAATACTTTTGCCACTCACAGACAGTAATAATTTTCCTCAATAAGTAAATGATTATGTCCAATATTTTGGTCTCATTTGTTTGATTTGGTTTTCTTGTTAAATTGGCATGCTAACTGACCACAACAAGGAATGTCTTGATAATACAAGGTTGATATTTGTGATTTCAGATGTGAGATGACTATCTCTAGGCATCAAATCCTCCAGGAAGTCTTGGTCATTAAATCATAAATTATTTTACCAGCATCAGAGAGCCTGTTTGTTTAAAGCTTGTGCTTCTAATATTGCCAGTTAACATTAATACAGTTGAACCTCGGTTATTGTTTGCCCTGGTTATTGTGCAATTTGAGTTATTGTTGACTTTTTTCAGGGAAATTTTGTACCAGTTATCATTCATTCGCGCAGTTTTTGTTGGTGTGCCCACATCATTCACCTCTACTTTTGTGAATAACACTCAAAACAAACTAAAACATGTCACACTAAAGCGACAATGCTACCACCCAAAAATGGGTGTGAAAACAAATAGTGGTTGAAAACCCAGAAAATGGGTGTTTGAACAGATGTACCACATCAGCACTCTCTAAAACAGAGCATAAACCTGTAAGAGTGATGTTAGATGTTCATTTATCCATTTCATTAGTCTTTTGTATTTATTTCTCATTGTGTTCTGTATGTAAAACTATAGTTATTCTATATAAAATGTGTGTTTATTAATATTTTGGAGTGTCTAGAAAAGATTAATTGGATTTATGTTATTTATTATGGGAAATATTGCTTCAGTTATCATTTGTTTTAGTTATCATCAAGCATTTTAGAACAGATTAATGAATTACCTAAAAACATGATGCCTTGTGCAATGTCGGAGAGTAAAGAGCTATAGAGCTTCAAGTGTGTAATATCAGATGTACAGATCTGGACAGCTTTAATGTTCTGTACTGAATAAAAAAATCAAACGATCTACTCTGCAATGTGTAAGAAAACTACCTTATGTTTACATGAATAGTGTCTAGGGCTTGGTTTATAGGTAGTGGGATGTGTTCGTAATTTTTCAGGGTCTGTGTAACAGTACTGAAGTATTGGCCGAGGTTAATGATGACTAAATTAATGGGGTTAATAAAAAGAGCATAAATTTCCTTTCTGCTCTGCCCATATGACTGAATGTCTGACCTCAGGTTGATTTCTAGTGATTACAGGGATAGCTACAGTAGTCATTTTACGTTTCAGGTAGTCATTTCCAAATGATCTAGGTCATCCAGAGGCTGATTCTCAAACATTACTGAAATGATCATCTCTTATCAAGTGTGATTTGAGATGAATCTTCTCTTTATCTCTTTACTGCTGCTAGCGTCTTTATACACTGACCGGCCACAACATTAATACCACAAGATGAAGCAAAAAGATGAAGCATTGATTATCTAATGGATAAGCCTAATATATATTAGTCAGTAGAATAACACTCAGTTCTCATCAGAGGTGTCAAGTAACAATGTACAAATACTTTGTTACTATACTCAAGTATAAATTTTGGTTATCTGTACTTTACTGGAGTTATTATTTTCGGACAACTTTTTACTTCTACTTACTTACATTTTCATGTAATTATCAGTACTTTCTACTCCTTACATTTTAAAATCAGCCTCGTTATTTCTACATATTTCATTTTGATTTGTCATCATTAAAAAAACATCCCATCCAGATAAACTGCTCCATCCATAAAGAGTGATTGTGATTGTGGTTGGATGATAAGTATAAATATACCATTCTGATACTCTATTGGTAAGAGATCCATCACACCTGCACGTCACATATCTCATCACTCTCCAGTAAGCTCAGTACTACACATATATGGTCCACTAATATATTTTAAATGACTAAAATGTTTTCATTTTCAAGGGCATATATGCAGCTGAGACAGGTAGCCAGTACATCCCAAAAATTCAACATTACCATTTTAATATAACATTATAGTCATTACGGCTTTTAGAAAAAAAATTATTTATTTATTTATTTATTTTTTTTTTTTTTTTTTTGGGGGGGGGGGTAGTGCACTATATGCCCCTGTGGCACAGCCTAAGTTTTGGCATTTGTTTTACTTACATTACTTTTACTTTTATACTTTAAGTAGTTTTGAAAACAGAACTTTTGTGCTTTTACTTGAGTAAAAAACTTAGTTTTTTTAAACCGTAGTATCTATACTTCTACCTGAGTAATGAATGTCAATACTTTTGACACCTTTGGTTCTCATAGAGATCATGTTGGATGCTGGAGAAAAATATGAAAGCATGCAGACCAGAGACATTTTGTCAGGAGCCAAAAAGTTATGGCCAGAGAACTGGGTCGGAGCATCTCCAAAGTGGCAAGGCTTATGAAGTGCTCCTTGTTAGCAGGGGTGACTCCCCAGATCTCAGTCTGATCGAGCATCTGTGGGATGTGCTGCTCTCATCTGTGGCAGCTCTATATCACAGCATAAATAAAAGGATCTGCTGCAAACATCTTGATGCCCGTCAGCATAAGACTACAGACATCAGCTCTTGGAGGATCAGAGCTGATTTGGTGGCACAGGGGAGACCAATAGAGTTAATAACCAAAAACATCCCTAAATAAGTAAGGCCAGTTGTGACAAAATGAAAAGAATATACATTCATCCAAAAAGTATTGGAACAGTGAAGCCTTTATTTTGGCTGTAGACTAAAATGCATTTAGGTTTGATATTAAAAGATGAACCATTGCACAAATAGGCAGCACAACCATTTAGAATATGGTTCAGACAGAACATGACAGAAACAATGTAAGTGCTGTAAAGAAAGACCCTAAAACAAATGTTAGTAACATCAGCAACAGCCTCCAGAGGGCATCAACATCTACTGCTCACAGAAGACTTTATGAACAAAAGCACAGAGGCTTCACCAGAACATGCAAACCACTAGTGATCAGAATAGGAAGGCCAGGCTGGAATTTACCAAGAAGTGCAAGCCTCAGAAATTCTGGTACAAAGTTTTTGGACTGACGAGGCAAAGATGAACCTTTATCAGCGTGATGGAAAGGCAAAAATTTGGAGGAAGAAAGGATCTGCTCATGATCCCAAACATACAAGCCTTCTATTGTGAAACAGTGGAGGTAGTGTCATGGCTCGGGCTTGCATGGCTTCTTCAGGGATGGACTCACTGACCTTCGTTGATGAGGTCACACTTGATGGCAGCAATACAATGTACTCTACAGAAACATTTTGTTTGTCAATTTAAAGAGCAATACAACCAAACTCACTGGGAGATCCTTCATCATGCAGCAAGATAAATGACCCAACACGCACTACGGAAATTGCAAAGGAGCTCATCGGGGGCAAGAAGTGGAAGGTTTTAGACTGGCCTAGTAAATATTCAGACTGTAGAGCAGCATTTTACCTGCTAAAGAAGAGACTGAAGGGAGTAACCACCCCCCCAAAAAAACAAACACCAACTGAAAGAGGCTGTGGTGAAAGCCTGGAAAAGCATCACATAAACAGAAGACTGCATAAGTTTAGTGATGTCAGTGGGTCACAGGCTTGATCCAGTTTCTGCAAGCAAAGGATTTGCAACTAAATATTAAGTCTTATTCACTTACTCTATTTTAAATTTAGCTGTTTCAATACTTTTGCTCACAAGAAAAATAACTGGGTTCAGACAAAAGGTGCTATCTTCTGAGCTGTGTATCAGATTCACATGTAAATACCTGGAAATTAAAGTGGAAATGTTCATCTTTTAATGTCAAACCCAAATGTTTTCAGGCTACAGCAAAAATAAAGGTATTAGCCTCACTGTTTTTTTGGAAGGGAGTGTGCATGGAAATGAAGTTTTTGGCTGAAAAACAAAACAAAGCGAAACATGGTTCTATAAATGATTATAACATTAGTAACTAAACTATTTCCTAAAATAAGTCTTGTAGTTAGTCAGGAGTGAATGTCTGTATTGTAATAAGTTGTTTTGACATCATTAGGTTTAATAACATTATAACCTGATGCTATTATAATAACCTAAAAAGGTTTAAGAATTTAATTGATTATTCTTTTATATTTGTATATAAAGCAATTGTTAGACAATAATATATAATAAATATGTATAAAGATGTATGTGTGTTACATTATTACTAATATTTAATAAAATGATGAAAATGTCTTAAATGAATGATGTAAGTCACATGGATGTTTTGTGTGTTTAATGTGAGCGTCATTGCCTACAGACATTGAAACACTTCAGATTTCTGGTAATTGTGAGACGATCCCTAACACTGCATCCGCTGGAGCACAAACACAAAGCCAGAGAGAACTTCCATCGCATTGCATTATAATTGGCTGGGCGCCGGCGGCCATTTACAGGTGTGTAACTGGATGTTGCTATAGACGAACAATACCAATCTTTGTGACACTCTTCTAGACAAGGTTTGCAATCTTCTCTCTCCTGGCCACTCCATGGATTACAAACATTATACAGGCAACACCAAGAAAACCTCTGGATCAAAAGGTACTGAGTGTTCTGCCATAAACTCTACAAAATACACAAAAATAAAGAAGTTGCCTTCTACTCCTTTCCAAAGGATAAAACAAGGTAAGCCATGTGTTTGTTTAGTTTAGGGTGACCAGATGTCCTCTTTTACTCAGACATGTCCTCTTTTTGAGAATTAAAAAACATGTCCAGGTGGAATTTCACAAAAGTCTGGGATTTTGTTTTACTCCAGAAGCGTTTTTTTCACAAACTAGTCTCGCCCTCCCACTATTCCATTTGGTTCGCTTGAGTGAGATGTTACGCTATATTAAATGTACTTGGGCGAGCATTAGGACCCAACAGAAATCCAAACCGGTTTCCCTTGAGGCCGCACACAAGCTCACCGATTGGATCTGCTGTTTCTTGCTAACGTGTGATTGGCTGTCGCTGCTGTTACTCCCTCAAACAGCATCAGTTTTCACCTGTAAGTTGTTTACATGTTGAGCTTTTGTTCTGTCTGTGTCACATCAGCTAGACATAGTTTAATGACAGAGGTTTAATATTAAAATTCATAAACATTAACATTTGAGTCTGTGCAAATGTGTCTACCAGTCTGTGATAAGTCATCTATTTACATGCCTCTAAGTTGAACTATTATCAAAATAATTCAGAATTTCTGCTTATTTTTACTCAAAAATGAGGTATAATTCTGTGTAAATAAGATCTATTGACCATACAGTCCAAACAAGTGTAACATTGGTGATAATGAGCTGAAGTGAAGTTGACTGAAAAGGATTGGGTGATAATTTTATGCTACAAGCTTTTAACAGTTTATTATTTTTAATAATATGTAATAATGTATTAATAATTTATTAATGAGTAATATAAATTTTATTATTTTATTATTCATAATACATTTCATAGTTATTAATAGCATATCATTAATAGTAACAAGTAATTATTAATAAAATATAAATCATAATTTGCCAATATTTATTAATAATAATATTACAATTTATATTCAAGCACACAAAAAAAACCTGAAAAAAAGTCCTCTTTTTCGTCATCTCGGATCTGGTCACTCTAGTTTAGCTGCTATTCAGTATTTAATTCAGAAAAATTAAAGGTTTAGGTATATTTGACCATAGATATATACAGTAGATATAAAACCTGGCCACACCAAGTAACAAGATCAGTAATACTATCATTAATGAAGGAGAGGTTGTGTTGCATTCCTTCTGACAACTAAATATGAATAATCTCCATTTATATGTGAATAAATAACCTGCAACTGCTGAAATTATTTTAGGTGTGCAGAATGAGTTCGAAACCTTCGTAGAGAGGACCTGCTAGCAAAAAGTGCTGATCAGCTGAGGTGGCGCAGTTTGCAGTGATAATTTTGCTACGTCCCAATTCAAGAACCCCATTGACAGGTACTAAAACAAGAGTTTTCATATTTATCTGTTGTTAAGGCTCCATTAGACCGTTACATAATTTTGCCACCAATATATTAAACATTAATAAAAGTAAAAGTAACAGCCTTATTTTCCCCTATAAATCTATCAAATTACACAATCATAACAGCTGTTTGGTAAATAAACATTATTAATAGTAGTTCCTTGTGTTCAAAAGCCAAATAGGTGCATTACAAAAGCTTGTAGTACCCTCAAAAAGTGTGCTTGTAGTTTGTTGTCTTCTTCGATTTCACCACTAAACTGTAACTGTGCTGGTGAATCTGTGTTTGGTTGGTGAGGAAAAGCACAATTCTGAATGTCAAGAGAATATTAAACAAATGTAACATAACTGAAGTTACACTCTTCTTCCTGTCTACAGCCGGGAACTAGAAAAAGGTAAAAGTGGAATTTAAAACATCACTGTTTGGTGTAAACGATTCAATCTTTTTGTCTGAACACTGAAAGTGTTGCTTCTGCCATTGTCTGTGCATTCAAAAGCATTTGTATAATGTTTGTGTGAATTCTTTGTGTAATGTGTAAGAGCACAAACTGGAGAGAGTTTCTTTCTGAAAATAATAATGGAGATCCTCACTCACTCAGTATCTTGGAAAAGTTGGCCAGTAGGAGCTCATTGCGACACATGAGAGCATTAAGCTCAACAGGAAGGACAGAGCTGGTCCTGGTGTCCCTGAACGAGCCACCGTTTTGACCTGAGCTGTCTATGTACCAGCGAGAGGAGAAATCCCAACCAGACTCAGCTGCTGCTTTCAGCTCTGTCCACAATTTCTCCTGATCCTCTAAGAGAGACATACAACCAACACACAACACATGAAGATGGCAGGTTGCAAAGTACACCTACTGTATACCTACACTCAGTGGTAATTATCAGTGAAACTGTAATGGAAATCTTACATCAACCAAAAATGGATGACGAAAGGACTGAGGATGCCCAGTACAGATTGTGTAATGAAAAGATGAGCTATAGTCTGTAGGTGTTATAGGTAGATGTGTCTAATAAAGTCACTATTAAAGAGATTGTTTTGTGTTGAAAATAATCCATCAGTCAAATAAACTGCATATACAATTACATTCAATTAATAACAAATAATAAACAGGCAGACTTGGTATAAAATGAAAAAAAAAAAAAAAAAAGAAAAATTCAGCTCATAGCAAAAACAAACATATACTAATATACTAATATATATATATATATATATAACCCCGCCAGGGAAAACCAGGCCAAAGTCACTGGGCAACTTATTGAGGTATCGTGTCAATATCATGTCACTCACATTAGCGATAAAACTTAGCCACTCAGTATTATTGCTGTAAATGAGAGATAATAGTTTCACATATCTATTGTAGTACATATTTTGATCAAAAACAAAACTTTAATTCACAAAAAAGTTGTTTTAAAAAAACAAATAAA
>BRDA01085369.1:0-22120 GCA_036984385.1 Crenuchus spilurus
ACTCACATTTCAAGCTTTAACGTTATTTTTATGTTCATGTGTAGATGGAGTACTAGAGACCTTTTTTGGTTAATGTGCAGGAAAGTGTTTAAAGTCACAATGCGAGCCCCGAGTGGCTCAGCAGGCTAAGACGCTGACACTATGACCAGAGGATTGCGAGTTTGAATCCCGGTCATGCTATTTGCCATCAACAGCCGGGGCCCAAGAGAGCCAAAATTGGCTGTGCTGTCTCTCGGCAGGTAGATGGCGCTCTCACTATCTCTATCATTCACACATTGCAATGTCCGCTGGCTCAGGCGTCTGATTGGTCCATTCGGAGCTGGGAATCCTGCGCTTTCCTCCTAGCACGTTGGCTCCCCAGATACGGCATATCAGCCGTAGTTCAAAAAGAGGCGGCGCCCATATCACACGCAACAGAGGAGGCGTGTGCTTGTCTTCACCCTCAGAGTCAGGGACAGTGCAAAGTGATGGGCAGAGCCCTCTAGTGGATGGGATGGGTCAATTGGCTACTACCACATTGGGAAGGGGAGAAAATTGGCAAAAGTAAAAAATAAATAAAGTCACAATGTAGAGAATCTGTAAATAAAATATTGTTTTGATCAGAGGTGTTGGACACAATTATGTTACTCAAAATACACGTTTACCAAGAAGTTTTTCCAAAAACTTTAAAAAGAAAGAGTCTCATTAAGAACTCAGTCCCCTAAGTTTCCAGTGGAATTTCAAAGCAGGCTTATGGGTAGTTAGATTCCAACCTGTTCCTTGGGCTGCTATTGGAAAACACATAAGGAGAAGCTCTTAATCACTACAACCCCATTTTGCCCTCTCATAAAGGTTGTGTCTGATGGGACTCACAGGGTTAGATGCTTTGTGGCCAGTGATGGCCTGCCTGAAGCCATAGTCTGTCTGAAACGAAGCTAGAAAGGTAGTCTTTGAACCTGGAATCTATAGAGGCCCATTCTTTGAGTTTCCCTCTGGAAGTCCCACTGCAAAAGCTCCAAGAAAGGTAATGATGGTTCATTGCCGAAGTCTCATACCACAGCATTACTCACCTGTGGCGGTCTGCTTTCAGTAGTGGCAATTCATTTTACTTAAATGATTTTAATTAGCCCTGCTGACGTGTGGTTAATTGGTAGTGGATTCTCAGCAAGAAAGAATTCGATGCCTTGGGCAAGGTGCTTGGACTTTAAGACTGAATGATGGACACTTGGTTATTATAAATCTTGTTTAAGTAATAAGCATTTGCAAAGGGCAAATGTAGCAATCAGGACAAGGTATGTGGTCTGTGACCTTTTCGAAAGGCGACGTGGAAATGGCGCAGCAAAGCACGCATTACTGGCATGCGCAACCTATCACTGTATTCATGTGTCCGCTTTGTGTGTTCTGGTGTTATATGAGTTAAGACAGAGGTAGGTTTCTTTTGGTGGTGAAAAGAGTACCTAAAGAAGGAAAGAATGCAAAATAAAGCTAGCAATCAGATGTGTGCAGCCTTGACAGTTTGGTGAAGGCAAGTTATTCGCTATGATCTTATCAGTGGCTGTCACTGCAGATCCATTGCGTGACTTTATCTGTGACGGAGTCACACATTGCACACACACATTGAGACAGGCGTGCTTACACACACAGAACGTCCGTGGGAGTGTGATAAAGGGGCGGTCTCACACTTTTCCTGACAAACTTGACGGCCTCAATCACCGAGCATCGTGCACTCTCATGCGGAGACATGGCCATGGTTACGTGACAACGGGGCTGTCTTACACTTACACTTGCTTCCATCCTGTACAGTACACATCAACAGAGACAGCGTATGCAGCACACACACACAATATCACCTGAGGAAATGTTATCAACAGAGGAACCACGTGGAGAAATGTGAATGCAGCAGGTGTATATGTGTGTAAACACTGCAATAACAAAGCAGTGCTATTGAATTTCCTTTGCCATAATACCTCAAGGCATTGCTCGTGGTCCTGCATCCAGATGAACATCACTGCTCCAGACAAACACAACACAAACCCTCCTTGACTCAATAAAGCGTCCTGACATCAGCCGAGACATCAGTGTTAAAATGCACTTAAGACTCATCTGAAAACTAACACTTAACCCTTTAGGCCACAATAGAATTCTAGAGCACTGAGATTTGATCGCATTATCATACAAAATGTTTTAATTTAAGGGCTTTCAATCCTGGATATCTACCACCCTGCAGAGTCTGGCTCCAAACTTATTCTAACACACCTGATCCAGGTAATGAAGGAACTCAGTCAGGTGTGTTGGATCTAAACTCTGCACAGGTGTAGATCTCCAAAAGTAAGGTTGAGCACCACTATAAGAAAAAAAATGACAATTCCATTTTAAAGGTGTGTTTTACCTCTAACCCTTTGGATTCGGCGGACCCTCAAAAACACTTATATAACTGTGATTTTATCCTAGAAACAAAACAAAACATACACTGGAAACTGTAAAGGGGCTATTTTTCAAATATATATAGCTTCAATCAAAATATATTTTTAAGGTCTTGTGAGAGGAGCTTAAATAAGCAGAGGCACATTTTTCAGCGCGAGTCAAAGCGCAGCGCATTTTTTCCAGCCATTTTCCATTCATATGGTGACCACATGGTAATTCCGGAAATACCAGTGGTGGAGTAGCAGCCCAGGAAAGTACGAAAACAAAGGCGCTCTCCTGAGTGTTCAACTGAACAAAGACTTCTGACCTCACCTCACATCTATCCTATAAATATTCAATCTAGGACTCAGTAAATGAGCAGAAAACAACAGTTCAGTTCAGAGCTCAGAAGTCTTTGCTAGAAATGTGTTCACAATATATCAGCACCTCTGAAAATAGGGCTTTGGAAAGTCTAAGTTTAGAGCAGATTTAATCAAAATATAGATTTATGACACTCTTACTGTTTTGACACTGTTGTTGATGAGTTTGTGCTGAACAAAAGTAAGTTTAACAATCTGGAAAAAAATCATTTTAGATGGGTGTAATTTGAAAAAGGTGAAGGCATTATCAGACTATATCAGTGTCTGAAAAGCCCTCAGAGGGTTATCATGAAAACTAATAATCATATAATTATAAGCATAATACTGTTCCCTGCATAACCAACACACCTAGTTGCTGGTCTAGTAAGCTTGTTACCTTCATTTTAATGATTTCTCCCATCATTCATAAATTATTAAAGCAGGGTCTTTCAATTGGAAAGACCCTGAGGCTGAACCATCTACAAGTGAAGCAGCCACTCTATCTCTGACCTGAGAAAATCAAGCATAAACCAAAACAAAGGAAATACAGCAGGGAGGACCTAGTGCTAGGCTTCAACTACACTGGAACAGAAAATGAGCGACTGCACTCTATGCTGTGTACTCAGAGGTCTTGTTTTGAAGCTTTGAAGTCAAATTATGTGGGAGTGGTCAATTAAATTTACTAATATTTTGTGGTGGGCAGAAAGTTATAAAAGGTTGGGAACCCCTGGTTTAGTATATAATGTAATATAATAATATATCTACTATTAAACACTGAAATAAGTCTTCAAAGCATTGATCCAGAACAAGATTTATAATGTAGGCCAGAAAAAATTCATACCCAACATATGAACTTGGTTAGGCATGAATTCAATAAATAAAGAAAAGTGTAACATCACTAAACTAATATTTTAAAGATTTATCTTGAAGTGACTTCTATATCCACTTCTATATGCGTCAACATATTGGCCCAAAACACAAAAAAAAAACATACTCAGCAAACGCTGGACCAATGAGGGCCCAATTTGTACAAACCCATCGGCCCCTTGGGGGCAGCCCTCACTGGGTCATTGAGGATTTGCATGTCTGTGCAATATCAGTCCCATGGTATTGGTATTAGTGTAGGCAACTTACATCAAGCCAATGTGCATTTACCTAAAGCCACTGGCAAATTATGGGTAGCCCAAATTGGGCAGTCTAGACTGGGCCACTGGAAATTTACTCATCAGTATGGCATTGGCCCTTTGTGGGTAGACCATATGCAGCTTTCCGAAAAAACACATTGGCCTGCTCTACAGCAAAAAATACAAATGTTTAACGTATGTCAGCTGACATTTGACCAATAGAAATTCAGCAAAATTACTTGAAATAAAATATTTTTGCATTGACTTCCTTTTAAAATAAAGAAGGTTTATTCCTTCTCCTGTAAAGTTACTATTTCAGAGATAAAAAGGTTTTGTTCTGACAGTGATGATACATTACATAAATAGACTGTCAGCATTTGTAGGAGATCAGGATGTAATTGCAAGCAGCTGAGTTTTACTGAGCAAAAACAAAGCAAAACAAAAATAAGGAGCTTGTGAAAGTCAAAACTGAAACATACACGTGAAGATGACTGGGTGATCATAGGGACCATGTACACAGATGAAGAAACCGATGAGACAAGACAAAGAACATAAGGGATGTGTGGGAAATCTGGATACACTGGGTAATCAGAGCAAGGACAGGTGTATATGACAACACACCAGACACAGGTATATACAATGATGAGAGGCATGACTTGGGTGGGGAACAAGGTGGAGACAACAGGAAAACACAAGCACAGTGCATGAGACATAAACACAATGTAAATAAAAGCACATGGACACAGGAGGCACGAACAGAGACAGAACTGAACAGAAACATTAACAGAGATTAAAACCTGACAGACCCATTTGCAAAAATAACAAATATAAATACAGTATGTGTGTGATATTAATGCCAAAAATAAATAAATATACAAATAAATAGATTAATGTTTATGTATAAAACAGACAAAAATCAGCAATTAATATTACTAAATAAATATAATTTTAGTACGTAAATCTGGAACAGACAGATAATATTGTTCCTGTTGGAAAAGGTTTTTTGTCATATCTCTTTTTATTTACACTCAAATGTCATGACCATTAGACCAGTAAAAATGTTTGAAAATGAACCCTTCATCCCATCCCAGCCTTGTTTCTCTCCACGTGCCTCATCTGTCTACATTTCACCATGTGCTCTCTGTTTGTTTATGTTTTCCACATGTCTTGTTCATGTCACGTTTCCACCCCGTTACGTCATGCCATTGCACAGCCCTGCTGTCTCATTACATATTAATCATGTTTGCTATAAAGCCTCCCTAGTGTCTTATAGTCATTGTGAGTCACTGTGTCACCTGCATCATGTTTTGCCATCATATTCAAGTGTAGATGTTTGTTTAAAGCCAGTCTGTGTTTTGTTTGACTTTGTAATAAAGCCTCATTGTGTTTTGGAATCCCGCTGCGTCCTGTCTCCTATAGCATCTTCATTTATGACACTCTGAATGTTATATTAACCTATGAAATTTTGACTTACAGCAATGATGTGTAAGCAGATAATAGATAAATGTCATTTGCATAAATAGTACTAACATAAATAATGTTGTGTATATTACACAGAACACAAATAAACTTGTTTAAATATTTATATTACATAGATTATGAACAAAATTTGCATCCGCTCAAATAGTCTTGTGCATTTGGAGCAAATGTTTTGCCACCTCGTTGATCTCTGCATCTTTAAGTGTTTGCTTACATAATCTTCTCCACATTCTAAATCCATCATGCAGTATGTCATGCTTAATTAGCTGATTTTAAGCTTAGTTTAACAGGTTTTGCCATTATAAATGCTTTACTTTAGACATACATAGGTAGTATGATTTATGACTACTCATCACGTTTCATGTGACTGGCTAATCATCAAAAATGTTTCATGTGCTCATACACAAGGATTAACCACTGCCTGAATAAATCACAGTCTGAGTATCTAAACCTGGATGAACAAAGAATGTTGTTAACTGGTATTATAAAACTTTTTAAGCCTGTCTGTGTTTGTTGGGTTTAGTGAAGCTGAAACCTAAAAAAGCCTAAATTAAGCTGCTTAATTAGAAAAACACCAGATCCAGTACTTCTTGCTTTCTAATTACAAGCCAAAACTTTTTTCTTTTCTATTTTCAGTTCTAGATCTGTACATGCTTTTTTGAGATATAATTGTACAACAGTGGTGGGCCTTCAGGGCCTGCATGCAAGGCCTTCTCTGCTGGCCTAAGAAATATCTGAATCACAAACTGATGTTAATTATATTTTGTCCATGAACACGTATTTATTAAATAATTCCAAATAGTCTGTCCGCTTCCTTTTATAGCTTTTCCAATGGTTGTGCTGTTTCCAGACATATACTTTCATATTAAAGCTTTTAACCAATCACATTTCAGCCATCATTTGTTGCCAGGCAGGGTCAAAGTCAAAGAAGACTGCCAAAAGCCTTCACAAACCATTTTGCAAAATAAATAAATAAATAAATAAATAAATAAATAAATAAATGTTGATGAAACTGTTGCTTCAACAAATCAGATTTTGAGTTGGTGTCACCAGGGCCCTCTAGCAGGCTTATAGCACATCACCATATTCAGGCTCATTGATTTGATAGTCAATCTAGTTAGCATTAGCTTCGATGTCGATAGGACAGGACTTCCTGATGGAACTGAAGTGCACGGATAATCTGTACGACAGAGTAATTGCACTGTTTTTGAGGAAAGAGAGAAGGATGGATTTTGTTTACAAATAATCTGATTTTTTGATGAGTAAAATGTTGCTATTTTCCTAAATAATATTACAAGTTTAATTATTGATGTTTTTTATAGTAGAAGGAGACTTGTTCACTAACTTGTTTGTTCAATAGAGGCATTTATTAAGGCTACAGGAGTTATCTGTCTGCGATATAATGGCTCTTTATACTGCATTTCTGCATATTCAATTGTTTTTATAACCAAAAATTAGTTTCTGATGGGTAGATTGATTCAGATGGAGCATTACTGGAGGCCTAGGTGTGAAATGCATGGCCTGCCACTATTGTACAAAAGTAATGGGACACCTACTGATTCAATGTTCCTTCTAAAATTAAGGGCATTTAAAAGAGTTTAACCTGAAATAACTCTGTACTGTCCAGGAAAGGCTTTCTACCAGATGTTGGCGCATTGCTGTGAGGACTTGTTTGCATTCATCTAAGAGCATTAGTGAGGTCAGGATGTTAGATGATCACCACCACACCTCATCCCAACCTATGCCAAATGTACTGGATAAAGCATCAGTATTCTAGAGAACACTGCTCCACTGCTTCTCTACAGGAAGTAGACAAGACATTTTTAAAGAATGCAGATAAACAGATAATTCCCCTATCTTTTTTATTTGCTCTGAGCTTTCTTGCTGATTGGCTCATACTGGCTGACATTTTGGAGCACTTTTTGTCTGCATAAAAACATTTGCATAAATCTTTCACTTGTAGCATTTTAAAGAAAAGGCGTATCCGAAAATGGCAGATGTCCTTGGCATTTGATCTGCCATGTATCAAAACAGGACACTGGCTGTGTGAATGGTAAGTAGCTTTGTGTTTCTTTTCCTTCTGTGAAGGCCAGTGAAACGCCAGGCTGAGTAAATTGAACTGATCTGTGTTGATTAAGAATGGACTGCGGGCAGGAGAATGGGGGCGATGCTAAGGTCATCCTCCTTATCTTCAATCGCATCACAGCCCTTGGCTGCTGGTGGTGCTTCAGCCACTATTAATTGCTCATTATTCATGGGGTCAGTCCCAGAGAGAGAGAGCCGTGGAATAGTGGCCCACTGTTCAGTGGCGTTTTCTGTAACGTGAAAGGGTCGCTCCATCAGCTGGACACTTCACGCTATGAAGGGTTTCCCATTGACTCTGAGCCATTACGATTCACTGAGGTAAAGAGAGGCTGTGGTGTTCGGCCTGTGCAATCAGTGCTTGGCAGCAGTCAGTTATTTCACTTTAAATGCACCCTCCGCTCAAGGTTTCATATTCGACCAGTGAGCCTTTCGCTATGTGAAAGTGATTGCTGCTGAATCTCAAATGGGCCTTGTGGTTTTAGGGGATCCCTGGCCTGTTAAAAGAATTTCTGTCTGCTAGCAGTGTCAGAATTCTGACCTCGCTCTCACGCCTGTGTATTCTAAGCCATTATTGATCAAAAGAGAATTCCAGGCCCAAAAGAGTCCATGGGGAACCTGGAGATCAAAGTAGGGAGAGATATTTTGCTCAAAAAATTGTAGGGCAAGAGCTCACGATTCATTCAAGACAGCAATCATAATCACTAGATCTGACAACTAATCAATTGCAGAGCGCTTCAGATTTCTGAGAAGTGAGGAGTGGGGGGGTATCTGGCTGATATCAGTGAAAATATTCAAAATAAGCTTCGATTCTGTTTATGTCTTCTAGTTTTTGGTTTGGTTATCTCTGGTCTTTCTCTCGCAGAACAAGTGTTATCATTGTATCAGTTCTATGAATGCTTGTCTTGTTTAGAGGAGGGGGAAAGACTTCCTTGAATGGGCTTTTAATCTGTGCGAAAATGGCCCCAAGGACATTCCTGTCTGCAGAAGTGATTTCATCAGTATGCAATCTCTTTAGCAAGATGTCTCTTCCCTATTAAACATGACAATCACATTACACAAATAGCAATAAGAACAAACCCTGCCAACTCAATGAATATCACACTCTTTAAAATGGCAAATGGAGATCGAATACAAATATAGAACAAAGATGAATAAATGCAGTGCCCTCCAAAATTACTAGAACCTTTACAAAAGACAAGTGGAAAGACTGAACATTGTTTTTTGTTGTTTATTAGGTGTTTTTTTTTTCAATAAATGGCACCCATGTACACTTACAGACAGGAATAAAAGGTACCGGTACAATTCCCAAGAGTACAGTTTAAATGCACTCTTAACAACACGGTACTTACAGTCCAGTTGTGCACCTTAAAAGTTCAGTACATTCACTTTTACATGAAAAAGGAGAATTTGTATCTTTTCTTAAATTAATCCTTTAAAACAGTCAAACACATGTAAATGTCTTTATTCAGGACATGGTAGAGTCAAAACATCAATACACCTACAAATGATTTTTAACATAATGTTATACAGTATATCATGTTCTATAATGCTGGGTTTGCACTACACGATTTGATCCCTGATTAAACCAGATTTGTTTCAGTTCAGGAAAATGAGTCAAACTTTCCACCATCATCACTTATTCACCTCTCAGGTCTCTCTCACAGGGTCAAGTCTCGCACTCACAGGGTCAGGTCTCGCACTCACCCGGCCAGCTCTCGCACTCACATGGTCAGGTTTCGCTCTCACCTGGCTGGGTATCGCACTCACAGGGTCAGGTCTCGCTCTCACACAACTAGGTCTCGCTCTCGCAGGGTCAGGTCTTACTCTCACCCGGCCAGGTCTTGCTTTCACACAGCCAGGTCTCGTTCTCACACAGCCAGGTCTCGCTCTCACCCGGGTCTCTTTCTCACAGGGTCAGGTTTCGCTCTCATATGACCAGGTTTCGCTCTCTCAGGGTCAAGTCTTGCTCTCTCAGGGTCAAGTCTCGCTCTCTCAGGGTCAAGTCTCGTTCTCATATGACCAGGTCTCGCTCTCTCAGTTTCAAGTCTCGCTCTCATATGACCAGGTTTCGCTCTCTCAGGGTCAAGTCTTGCTCTCTCAGGGTCAAGTCTCGCTCTCTCAGTTTCAAGTCTCGCTCTCATATGACCAGGTCTTGCTCTCTCAGGTTCAAGTCTCGCTCTTTCTCTTAATCAAGTCTCGCTCTCTCATGGTCAAGTTTCGCTCTCTCAGGGTCAAGTCTCGCTCTCATATGACCAGGTCTCGCTTTCTCAGGTTCAAGTCTCGCTCTCTTAGGGTCAAGTCTTGCTCTTTTTCTTGGTCAAGTCTCGCTCGCTCATGGTCAAGTTTCGCTCTCACAGGGTCAAGTCTTGCTCTCATATGACCAGGTCTCGCTCTCTCAGTTTTAAGTCTCGCTCTCATATGACCAGGTCTCGCTCTCTTAGGGTCAAGTCTCACTCTCTCAGGTTCAAGTCTTGCTCTTTTTCTTGGTCAAGTCTCGCTCTCTCATGGTCAAGTTTCGCTCTCACAGGGTCAAGTCTTGCTCTCATATGACCAGGTCTCGCTCTCTCAGTTTCAAGTCTCGCTCTCATATGACCAGGTCTCGCTTTCTCAGGTTCAAGTCTCGCTCTCTCAGGGTCAAGTCTCGCTCTCTCAGGGTCAAGTCTCGCTCTAATATTGCTCAGTCTTGCACTCACAGGACTTGGTCATGCTCTAATATTGCTCGATCTCATTCTCACACAGCTGGGTCTTGCTTTCACATGGCCGGGTCTCGCCCTTACATGAATGGGTGTCACTCTTACTTGGTCAGGTGTTGCTTTCACAAAGACAGATCGTTCTCTTACTGGACCAGGTAACGTCAGAATGCCACAAAACATGTTAAGTGTGTATGCAATGTGGTGTACATACAGTTCTTGCAAGTTTTTGGTGCAAGAGCACTGCTGTGGATTGTCTGGGATCTCCTCGGTTGAAGGATGCAATTTTGAGTAGTCCATGAGCCTCATCTGCGATCACTCAGCCCCAGTGAGGGTTCAGTATCTTTTTTTGCCTAGTAAAATGTTTTTATGTATTTAGAACATTTACAATGGATCGGAGTTCATTCCCCCAAGCAGAATCTTTCCAGATGCTCCTTGTTTGTGTTCTCTCTTTATCAGCTCAGTCCTCAGATTTTCAGTGTAATTCGGTTTTGGAAACATCTGGATCCTGTGATAAATCAACCATGACCAATTAGTGATGGACAGTACATCCCCAAATCACAATTATTTGAATATTTGACCTCAATGAGGAATAATAATAAATTATTTTGTTCTTTTACTATGGAAATGAACTCAGCATTTTTCTTTGGTACAAGCTGCTCAAAGGATGTTTTATGAGATGAACTGCTGTTCAATCACAACCCTACACCTGCTTTCCTAAAAACGGTGGGATTTCAATCCTAAGCCCATTTTAGGCCACAGCTACATAACATCCATGCTTAGTAACATAGTCTGAGGAAAGTATGCTGTGAAAATGAAGCTCACTAAGCTTGCTCTGCTCTTTAGATGAACTTTGTTTGTGAACTGCTGTGTTTAGATGCCAAATAAACCAAACTGCTTGGCACAAGAAGCTCTTGCCTCCAATATTGTTTTAGAGGTGTGTTTTCTGCAGGGACGCATAGTTTGAGAAGAATTCTAATCATTATTCTAATGGAGAACGGAGCATGAACCCAGATTCCTGGCTCTCACACAGTGTCCTCTGAGAACAGATGTAGTGGGCAACTGATAAAGAAATGCAGGAAAAAAGAGCCAGATGAAAGGGCCTGTAAAGTTGCACATCTGTGTGATAAAAAAGTTAAGGCTCATGTTCCTCAGATGCATCTCCTCTGGCACCATGGCCTCAGCTGTGGTGCCAAAACAGTCATTCTGGAAGAAAAATAGTCCCAACTCTGCTCTCTGACTTTATTGGACCTGCTGGGAAGTGCTAGTGTGTCACACTTTTGCTCGCCTGAATCATATTAGTCCTGAGTAGTGGCTGCTGGGCAATAGAGGGCACTAGGGCGCCATCCTCCATGGTGGAAATTGTCTGTTATTTTAATTTTTTTTTTAATAAACATTTTTTAAATAAACAAAACTACATATTTTAAGTATTCATGATAACATGTAATATATAAGATATACTGGGGAAAATTTGCTTCCTGGTTCATTCTCTCTCTTCTGAGGCAACAGAAATATCACCCAGTCAGAGAAGCAGCAGCCAATCACTGAGCTGCTGACACAAGATACATGCATCGCAACAGAAATTTAGCCAGTGTTCTTAAATCTGTTGTCTAAACACCACTTCAGTTATCACCACAGCAGAGTCAGTCAGTGGGTGGAGTAGGAATGTTTGACATTATTAACATGCAATACATGTCTCTAGTCTTATCACTATCACTTAGGAATTACCTTTTGTCTGCTGTGTTTTGGTGCATTTCCACCAAATGATGCACGGACTTCAGGCTAAGAGACTTCGGCCTCCCCTTTGCCCTGATTTCAAACACCATCCAAGGCTATACACACTGTCTATTATGTCTGCTTTTGCAAACATTTTTTTCCCATGTTTACATGTTTTACCCTTCCTCCCTCATGTATGCTGTTTTTCTTCATGTAAGGTTAGTGCTGTTAAGGCTGCCCTGCCAGCAGTGGGCTGGGACCTAATTTCCCGCAAGGGATCAATAAAGTATATCTGTATATCTGTAGAAATGCCTATTTTGTCTTAATAGTTTTTTTTGCTAATTTTACTGTATGTTCCTGAACCAGACTCAGATGGAAGGCTAACTAAACTTTGCTTTCTATATATGCACATTTACATGCAACTCATGACAATTTTCAGTAACTTTATTCATTAGTCTGCTGACTTTTTAATGCCAATTAAATAGTGACTTTCTCCACAGAGCACTGATTTCCTGCAGTTTGTATTAAATAATATTGGGATGCTTCTGGAAACTTACTGAATATGGCTCAAACAGCCCCACATAGAATATTTTTCACCAGCCATCACTGGTCCTGAGATAAAATAAGTGTATCGAAGCATTAAAAAATGTTCCCCAAAAGAGTCCTATCCATTCATAGTGGACATTTTCCACATTGACTACTTTTTGAATGAGGCACAAAGCCAACAAAAACATTTAATTTACGTATTTCAATCTTAAAGGTACATTAACAAAAATAACCTGTTCAAATCTGAGCCATACTGATTTTTATGTGTTCTGTACAAACAGGTGTTAGAGATGGACATAATGGGAAAATACATGGGGAAAAAGTGATATGAGCCTTTTGAAGAAAATTTTTTGTATGGTGTGCAAATGTGTAAGAACTTCACACACAGTTCTAGACCAATTAAAGGTATACAAGCAAAGAAAGATTTAAGA
This sequence comes from Crenuchus spilurus, assembly GCA_036984385.1. Classification (NCBI taxonomy): domain Eukaryota; kingdom Metazoa; phylum Chordata; class Actinopteri; order Characiformes; family Crenuchidae; genus Crenuchus; species Crenuchus spilurus. Next base: position 12,813 of record BRDA01085369.1, read on the forward strand.
AAAGGACCAGTAGATTTAGTAATACTGTTTAGCTACCTCTCCACTGAGTGCTCCCTCCTGATCAAACAAAAGAACTCCACTGTGAGAGAACGGTTCCTTTTTTACCAGAAGTTAGATTTAGTTCCAAATCTAGTAAACTAGCTGCCACATTTCTAAACCTCAGGACAGAGGTGTGAACTCAAAACTACTTTATTAGCAGACCTGAGGTGACCCACCCAATGAACCACTCAGCAAAAGATGCTTTTCCTGCACTTACCCGTTTGCTCTTAGATCATGTTGACTTGGTGATGCATTAGCAGATGTAGTGCTCTTACCCTTTCTCCAAGCCTCTTTTATGTGAGAACACATTTCCTGGTAAACCCTGAGCCCCTCTGAACAGCTGCTGTTTGCACTGTCTGTAATAAGTCCAGGTAGAGAAAATAGCTTTAGAACCAATCATGGATTAGGCATCATTCGAAAAAGAAGGAAGGATTTTGTTTTTGAACCATTTGCTGAAAGAATTTAGCCATAGCTAATCCTAACTGGAATAGAAGAGGAGTCTTTAATACCCTTTTAGATAAAAGCTGCCTCTGTCCATTACGGTCAATGTGAGACATGTGGTTCTTACCTTAAGCCTCCTTTGAAATGGCAGAGTGCACTATTCAAATATCACAATCATCTAAAAATACAGTAAAGAAGTCTAAAATAAAGCAATAAGTAATGTTACTGCAGTTTTATCACAGAGCCTTTTGGCACAGCGCAAAGCCTAAAACTTTCCCATGATAAAATAGCAGTAATATACTATTTTGAGTAGCTTATTGCTTTTATACAACAGTGGTCAACATCAAATACGATCAAATACACCAGTGTTCAATTCATACATTATTTGTTATTATTACACAAAATGTAGCATGTTAACAATGAAGGCTGAGGGTCAAGGCAAAGCTAATGCGCTGTAGCCACTTCATTAAACTAAATATGCTAATTTCTAAGTTTTCTTTTTCTTTGTTTCTCTTTTTTAAGTAGTAATGCATAGATTTTTGTCTTTCTAAAGAAATTCTTACCCTAAAATGGGAAGTATAACTAGCCTGGGGCTGTGTTTTTAGCATTTAGCTTGGAACTGGCTAGTCAGTTAGCTAGCATTAGCTTAAAAGAGAACTCTATAGAAGTTTTAGCAGATAAAACCATGTTCTGTTGACATTGTTAGGTGGACAAAGGTGTGCATATATCATGTATTTTACTTTGAACACGATTCAGCCAATTTGATTTTTTAACCGTAAAATATTACTTTGATAATCACATAATAGTGCATCTCCAAAAATAATACTATCACAAAAAAGTTCATTTGTGTGCATTAATTAAATTTAAAAAAGGTAAATATGTTATATTCACTGCACATAAAGTAACATATTTCCAGCCTTGTTTCTTTTGCTTCAATGTTGATACTGTTTGAATAGTAATTTGACCCATCACTCCAAGATGTGTTTATTTCACTGGCTCCCTGTAGTTGTCTGCAAACCCTGACGCTTGCCTGCAAGGCTAAAAATGGACCAGCCCCTTCCTAGTTGATGGTGATGATCTGTACCTCAAGCCCTTCGAGCTTCAAGTAGTGTTCGGCTTGACCCACCATCCTTTACAAGGCATGGAAGACAAGCGTCAACACTTTTCTCAGTCCTGGCATCCACTGGCTGTGCAAGTCTTCTCACAGCAGCATCTTTGCTTTGAAATGGTCTCTTGCACTTATTAAAATGTGGTATTTTTGCACATGAATACTGTATCTTCTATCTAGGTATCAACACTAACTCTTGATTTGTAGTTTGAGTATTTGAAGGGTATTTGAACATATATGTACTAGCAAAAGATACTTCTTCTGAGTCACTAATGAAGCTATTGTAAGTAACTCTGAATACTCTGTGCTATGCTGGACTGAGCTTGATATGAAACAAGAACACTCCAGAAGCTGACCCAGCTCGTAGGCTGAAGGTACACATCAATCATTGCCATCAAGTAGGAAGGGGTTGGTCCATTTTTGCCTTTGTAGTTGAACATCAGGGTTTTAAATCTGACGCGGTCAACTATAGGAAGCCAGTGAAGAGAACGCAGCAGTGGTGAACTTAAGAAAGTAGAACATAAGACATTCTGTGGCATTGTGGATCAGTTACAAAGGCCTAATGGCATGCATTGGAAAACCCACCAGGCTGCAGTACTCAAGCCTACTCAAGCAGACTACTTCCCTTGTGCTATTTGTCAGACATATGACTTGTCCAAGACTTTATTCAAAAGCTTTGAATATGTTTTTGTTAAGTGTACCTTATTTGGTTTTGGAGGCTTACTAGTTTGCATCTTGTTTTAAACACTCTAAAGCAGGGTTGCACACACTTTTTCAGCCTGCTAGCTACTTATTTAATGACTAAGTCAAAATGATCTACCTAATATTAAAATGCAAGACATATATTTATTTTTAAATATACTAACAATTCATGTGTACAATGTATGCGGTGCACCTTTAATAACTACATGAACCCATATTACACAACACAACTGTTTACATGTTTTGTCATTAGCCTACTTTACTTTGATGACTTGCACTGAATGGAATCAGTCAGGGATGCATAGTCTGGACAGTAGTTGCTGATAGCCAGATTCATGCAAACCTCCAAATGATCATATGATACTTGGATGTAATGATCTTCATGTGTGAAAAGGCTGATGCTGAATAAAGCATTCAAGACAAACACACTTCAGAAATGACAGTAAAAGTTCTCCACTCCGTATGGAAATGGTCAGTTTTAGGTTTCTTACACAGGCAGAACAAACATACATGTTAAGAACTTACAGTGACAGGTGAACACGAACTGCTGGCCAACTTGAAAAACGCTGTTTAACAAGTCCAGATGCTGTTTTATGAAGCGGAGACGGCCAATCACACGTTAGCAAGAAACGGCAGAGCCAATCGAATGAGCTTGTGGGCGGTCTAAACTGAAACAGGATTTTCAGATTGAGCGGCTTGGAATCCCGCTGGGTCCTAGTGCTCGACAAGTCTCCCTGTATGTCAATCAAGTCAGATGTTTTATAGCGAGGATGGATGATAGGCTGACGTCTATTTTTTTAAATGCCATGCGATCTACCCACACTACCTTTGCGATCAACTGGTAGATCGTGATCGATGTATTATGCACCCCTGCTCTAAAGCAATGGTTCAATGCATTACACGTAAACTGGCATATTTTGACACGTTTTTTGTATAAGTAAAAACTTATAGCATTATATAGAGTTGGCTGGCCATTTCAAGCACAGTAATATTTTGGTCAGCAAACCATTTGGTTGTAGTTTTGGTACTGAAGACAGGTGCTGCTGGGAAAAAAAATCAGCATCTCCATAAAGTTTTTCAGCAGGTGGAAGCATGAAGTGCAGTAAAATCTCGTGGTCGATGGCTGCGCTGACTTTGGATTTGATAAAACACAGTGGATCAACACCAGCCAATGACTTGGCTTGTCAAATCATCACAAAAACTTCACAATGGACTTCAGACACCTTGGATTCTGTGCCTCTCCACTCTTCCTCCAGACTCTAGGACCTTGATTTCCAAATGAAAAAAGGAGAACTTTGGAGCACCGAGTAGCAGTAAACAATCAAGTATCCAGAAAATCTGAAATCCAGAATCTCAAATTACCAGAATATTTCATTTGAGTAAATTACTATTCAAACTTTTTTCAACATTAAAACATTAAATTACACATTAAAAATAAACATTAAATTAAGAACACATGACCTTTTTTCAAAATATTCTAATTTTTAGAAATGCACTAGGAGATGTAAATACTTTTAACCTCACAGTTTAACTTCCCAGTCACTATGAGAACCACACGATAATTATAATTCTGAAACCATATTTATTCTAGCCTTTTTTGTGAACAAATAATTTTATATTTTATTAATTTAGACTTAGGAATGACAAGCATTAATAAATACCAACATATACACATTTACAGCCTAGACGTAACCCTCACCAACTACATCCCAATACTTAAATAGGTCAGTAGAAGAGGATAAGAGATTTTAGTTCAGTAAAAGCATTGCTTCATCCTTGCCTTAGCCCCGTGCACGTTGTTGATAGCTCCATTGAAATAATACCAAATAAAGTAAAAGCCAATACGCATCAAACATGTTGAGTTCAATTGTTGGGTTCAATTCACTAATGAAATTTTGGCAGCTGTGAAAACCGCTATGAGTAGATTCCTCTGCCAAGGTTTTCAATATGAGAATATTACAGAATTTTACAAAAATAATTCTGTCATTTGTATTGTTCCACTCGTATTAAGTAACTTAATATATTGAAATGATCTCATTCCAATGCCACACATATGCTGTTCAGCCATAACATTAAAACCACATCCTTGTATCTACACTCATTGTCTATTTTAGCTCCGTTGACCATATGTCAATAAGAGTGGTGCTTGAAAGTTTGTGAACCCTTTAGAATTTCACAAGTCCTACAAGTAGATAAACAGAAACCTAATCACACAAGTCATTCTACCAAAGAATGTTTAAAGGACAGTTACCTGAAACGTTTAGTTGCAGTTATTGCTGTAAAGGGGGGTCACAGCAGATATTGAAAGCAAAGGTTCACATACTTTTGCCTCTCACCAATATGTCATATTTGATCATTTTCCTCAAAAACTAAATGACCAAATCTAATATTTCTGTCTCAATTTGGGTTCTCTTTATCTACTTTCAGGACTTATTTATGCAGAAATATTGAAAATTCTAAAGGGTTCACAAACTTTAAAGCACCTCTGTAAAGATTTTGTAGTTCTACTATGCATCGGTTTCTCTGTATACCCTGTTAGCCTCTTTTCACACTGTTCTTCATTGATCAGGACTACCACAGGGCAGGTGTGATATGATATGGTAGAACATTCTCAGCACTGCAGTGACACTGATGTGGTGGTGGCATGTTAGAGTAGGTAGTGTGCTGGCACAAGTAGAACAGATACAGCAGAGCTGCTAGAGTTCTGCACCCATATGGTAAGTGGCACCCATAAAATGGGAAATGAGTGTAGCAACAAGTGTTACTGCTAATCGGCGTATACGATGATCCCAGCTGCCAAGATTTATGTAGCAGTGTACACGCTAAATTTTTAACCATATGTTGATTACCTGATGATGAATTCAGATAGCTAATATAACATATTTTATTTATGTTCAACCACTTGACACATTTCAGTCTTGAGTCATTTCAGTGTAGGAGACCTGTGGCCAATGTGTCAATTGCAAAGCTGCAAAACTCATCTGATCTAATTTTCCTCTATGAACTGTCACTGGGTGATGATTCCCTGTTAGCACAACCTTGACATGGCCTGAACCTGAGCCTCTTACTGCCTGGAATGACAGACCACAATTGGGCCAGATACTCTACTGTTGCTGGAAATCTAAAACTAAGGTCGATTGTGAAACTAGTGTTTAAGTGGTGGATCTGACCTGTACATACAATACAGTACTATATACTACATATTATTAGCTTTCTTGCTATATATGCTTAATGGCACTGCATATTAAAAATGGCATTTCTATTCATCAAGGATCCATTTATGAGACAACTACTTGGGTCTTGGCAACTGTATATGCGCCACAGTTGGGTCAGCATTCTACGTGACTAGTGAGCCATTACAATTGTTACATAAATTGTTATCAGGTTTGTTTTTAAATAAATTAAACATTTTTTTAAAAATAAAACAGCCTCATATACAATACTTCAATACACACAATCTAAGCTGCCAACCTGTCCATGTAAGTTCAGTCTTCAGCAGTTTAGCCCCGCCCATTCGCATTACAAGCTATAAGTGTTTCAGCCAAGGCCGCATTTTGAATGATGCACAATTCAGGGCATCCAATTTATGGGAGAATTTAAATACAAAATGTTAATATGTATTTATGTAACTACACAGGTCACCAATGCATTGCATTGTAGTGGTACCGATACAAGTATATAGAGAGGTTAAAGAGAGGTTGTAAATTTGTCATGGTAAAATTAATTATGACTGCTTTTAGTACAAGTGAACATCAGGGCTAAAATCATACGCAAGAAAAATGTGGGATGACAGCATACATTTCTTTTTGTTACCTTTAATAGAAGGGTTTTATGTCATTTGTCAGTTCTCTTGCTTGGTTGAATAGGCTTATTTCCTCCTTTATTTCCATACAAAAAGTGGCATCAAGGACTGGGCTTGGCCTATAGCTCAAACTAATGCTTTGCTGTCTGTAGAGCACAGCATGCAGGTCCACTAGCCAGTGCTGCCATCACTCATCTGTGTGCTTAGTGTAAAGCAAGGTTCAACCTCATGTTCGACTCTGGGTTGTCACATGAATTATAAGAATTGGCGTAACATCTGAAATCATACTCTTAGGTACATGAGAAGCTGGCACCTTGTGTCCAGTCTTCTGTCAAATCTCTGCTTTGAATGGTGTGTACATGAGCTTCCCTGCTCTGTAATAAAGCAGAGTTTAAAGCGTAAGCTCCGACACATTCAGGCTGACAAATGAGGAGTCTCCTGACTCAACTGAAGCCCAAGAGGGTGGCAGCTAAGCAGGCAGGCCAGCGGAGGCCACACTGCAGCCCTCGCTAATGATCACACTCCTCCATGACTGGCATCTGCCGCCTAGCTCTTTATTAGGATATCATCATGAGCTGTAGCCCAGAGAGAAAAGCCCACAGCACCAGACCGAGGCTGTACTACACTATTACAGCCAACCATTGCTGGATATATCTGAGTCTATGGTGCTCCCAGGTTGAATAGGCTTCAAACAGCTTATTTCAGACTAATTGAATTGGTGTGTTTGGCCTGATAAGGTCCACCCCAACAGCTCTTGTCGCTCCATGTTGTATTTTAATACTTTCTACTGAAAGCATTTGGCCTCTCCCTTTATCTGCCTGATCAGTGCAGACAAAAAGCAATTTGTTCAGGGTTAAAAGCTAATTACCCAAAACATTTTGTTCCCGCTCTTGCAAAAATGATTTTGGCATTGTATTTTTTTAAGCATTTGTATACAAGGTCTGAGATGGAGTGAGCTTGAATAATGAATCTTGTCATAACATGCCCTCAAAATGTAATCTTATTTAATAAAACTTTTTATCTCTCAGAGCAATATGCTGCTTTATTTCACTTAATATTCATTTTGGCTGCGTTAAGCATAAAATACCTTTAGATAACCCATAACTTGGAATAATAAATATTTAAGAATCTAAGTCTAAGCACCAGCTAAAATGACTTCTCTGAAGATTTTCTCCTTTTCTTTGCTGCTGAAGATATGTGGATGTAATTTAAGCTGGTAATGCACTTATTTGACTTTATCAATAACAGAAGTTAAAACTGATGAGAGCTTTAAGTCTTAAAACTGATTAAGCCCAATATCTGAACAATGTGATGTTGCTGGTGTGACAGTCAAGAATGTTGTATACATTCACATTTGAACCATTTTACGGGGGGCACCACACACCTTCAGGGAGCACCACGCGTCCCTTTCATTCACAACCCCCCCTCCATAACTACATAAATAGTCAGACATAAGGTCATTGATTATAAATGTTCACTGTCGTGGTTACATGCGTGGGGCACCCACATGCCTAGCACCAGTGCTGGTTGTATGGACATTGTGCTGATGTCTTGGATAATGAAAACGCTAATGGAAGCTCATTAGAGTCACTTTAGAGCCTCAAGAAGATGATAAATCATCTGTGCTTCAAGTAACATGATAGATGCTTTAAATTTGTGTCCAAGTTGTGCTGGAGAATTCCCACCGGTCAGTTTCTCTGGCCTTATACCCATATATTTACCTATACATTCAACCAATACAATGTCAAATCATTACAGGGTCCTGACTATTGTAGAACTGGGTGAAAGGATGCTAACAAAATATACCAAGAAACAGATGGACTACAGGCTGTAATTGTAGAACTACAAAGTGCACCTGTATGCTCAGTTAAACAGATAAAACATATGAGTGTAGATTCAAAGTATCTAATGATGCAGCCAGTGAGTGTAAATGAGAGCTGGTAGTTTTTGGTCTAAAAATGGTCTAAAAATGAATGATAAGATAGGAAAACATATTAAAGTAACAAAATTTGTTTTTAAAAAACGAATGCCAAAATTAATGCTAATGTATTTCATTCATACCTAAATGATTGACACATTTGAAAAAAGAAAATTCAGTTCATTATTTAAAAAAAAAGTTGAATCATAAAATGACTTGTAATTCCTCTCCTCTGTCAGTATGTCTTTATTTGTGTTGCTGCTGTGTGGCTGGTCTGTGTTGTGGGAGGCTGTAGTCGTGTTGGGGAAGTCAGGCAGAGTTTGATGGGCCGTCTGCAGAGCGGCTGCCCCTTGGCGACCCCGTCCACACTGAGGCGTCTGCGACTCAGCGGAGCATCTCTCGGCCGTCTCACGCTCCATCAATCCCAATGACAGGACACAGGGGTACAGCGGACACACAAGGCCCAAGGGGGCAGCTGTGGGTCAGTTTATCTGGATGACCTCACCTCCAAGAGCCATTTCAGGGTAGGACAGGGATCACACATAGCTACAGCACGTCTAAGGTCTCTGGAGGACCTATAGGACCAGTCAACAGTTTGGGCATGCTTACTCATCGATGAGTAACTTATTTACTTACTTCTGTAATACAATATTGGAAGAAGTGTAGAAAATGAAATATAAGAGCAGTATAACAATGTACAACCACAAGCTGATACATCTCTGTCTTCTGGGGGTCTCTCTTGTGCCATCTTTAGTGCAGTCAAAGCACAGAGGGGGAAACAATGTATAGCCTGAAATATTTCTTTTTTTAGCCTTTTCCACAAGCAAGAGTGAAGGTGTCAATAATGATACATGTGTCTATAACTATATTATGTTTTTGTTCATATTAGGTTTTATTTGTCAAAATTTGCCTCCAATTTCATTCATGTATGTGTAGACTGTGTGTGTATAGACTGTGTGTATGTGTAGCCTGTGTGTGTATAGACTGTGTGTATGTGTAGCCTGTGTGTGTATAGACTGTGTGTATGTTTAGCCTGCGTGTGTATAGACTGTGTGTGTATAGACTGTGTGTATGTGTAGCCTGTGTGTGTATAGACTGCGTGTGTATAGACTGTGTGTATGTGTATCCTGCGTGTGTATAGACTGTGTGTATGTGTAGCCTGCGTGTGTATAGACTGTGTGTGTGTATAGACTGCGTGTGTATAGACTGTGTATGTGTAGCCTGCGTGTGTATAGACTGTGTGTATGTGTAGCCTGCGTGTGTATAGACTGTGTGTATATAGACTGTGTATGTGTATC
>BRDA01085370.1:751-18722 GCA_036984385.1 Crenuchus spilurus
TCTCTCTCTGTCTTTCTCTCTCCTTATCTCTTTCCCTTTCTCACTCTCTCTCTCTTTCTCTCTCTCTCTCTCTCTCTCTCTCTCTCTCTCTTTGTCTCTCTCTGTCTCTCTCTCTGTGAGGGCAGATTGTGTCGAGTCATGCCAGCATGGTTTCGTTGTTGCTGAGTGGCAGCTGGTGAGATGTGAGGAAGATGCTTTTGCTCCAGCATTTTACACCAGCCTACTGGGAGATGTATGTGTGTATGTCTTGAGAATGATGCCTTGATTTATATAACAGCCAGTGATCAGTCCAGATGAAAGCACCTCTGAGAGTCTGTTAAAAGAAGTCTGCAGTTATTATTGTCATTTTTTATTGTGATGTTGCTCTCCAGACTGATTTAAATATATTCAGGTGTTTAATAGGTTACATAATAAATGACCTTTTATTTCTGTATTCTGTAAAAAAAAAAAAAGTTAATGTCTGCACATTTGTTAACTCTTTTTAGATGTCAACATATGACACAAACATGACAAAACATAAAGGATGCTCCATCTGACTGCACAGACAGCATCTCCTCATTAAATTCATAATGAATGTGGATGAACCTGTAGTTTAACTAGAATGTCTTCATTTGTTTGCATTTGTTAAACAAGTGAAAAATAATGTACATTTAGTAGAATGTTATAAATGATAGTAACACTGTTACTATAATAAAATGAATACATCTTAAATAAAATTTAAATAATCGTTTAAAGTACAGTGCAACCTCGGTTTTCATCATTAATCTGTTCTAAAGTGCCTGATGATAACGGAAACAAACGATAACTGAAGCAATATTTCCCATAAGAAATAATGTAAATCCAGTTAATCCATTCCAGACATTCCAAAATATTAACAAAACACATTTTACATAGAATAACTATAGTTTTACATACAGAACACAATGAGAAATAAATACAAAAGAATAAAATGAATACATTAACATTTAACATCACTCTTACAGGTTTACGCTCTGTTTTAGAGTGTGCAAGTGTGGTCCAGCCAGCATCCTTTGTTATGTACACCCGTTCTCTGGGTTCTTGGTTTTTGCACCCGTGTTCATGTGGTAGTGCTGCACTCAGTCAGAGAAGTAACAAGAATCAAAGCCAGAATGAATGACGTGAGTGACGAACCTGTGGGTAGATGCTATATTTTGATGTAATTAAGAATGAGTCATGTGGGGACAATGATGAAACCTGGCAGATGAACAATAACTGGGACAAAATTTTCCCCCAAAAAAAGTCAACGATAACTGAATTGTATGATAACCGAGATTCCACTGTAAAGATATGTCTGTCTTCCTTCCGCATTTACTAGCTTATACAAAATCATAACAACCTGTAACCAAAAATACAGCTGTAAGTAAAAAAAATTCCTACATTGAAAATCACCTGTTAAATAGAAAAATTCCCATAACAACATACACTGTAACTCTGTTATGGAGCAAAACAGCTGTACTAAAGCCAGTAAGCTCTCTGTGAATAACTGGTGGGAAACATCAAAACTTTAAGGCAGTGACTCTGTCCTAGTTCACCCATCTACCGTAGAAGATTATGTATCTGGAGCATCATATAGCTTCAAAACAGCTAGAATTTTTTTTCTGAAATAAAAGTGTTTCATCATGGAAAATTCTGACCAGTAGTAGAATATACAGTGCATCACAAAAGTGAGTACACCCCTCAAATTTCTGCAGATATTTAAGTATATCATAATCATTTCACTTTGACACAATGAAAAGTAGTCTTTGTGCAGCTTATATAACAGTGTAAATTTATTTTTCCCTCAAAATAACTAAATACACAGCCATTAATGTCTAAACCACTGGCAACAAAAGTGAAGCCCTAAGAGACTACACCCCTAAATGTCCAAATTGAGCATTGCTTGTCATTTTCCCTCCAAAATGCCATGTCACTTATTAGTGTTACTAGGTATCAGGTGTGCATAGGGAGCAGTTGTGTTTAATTTTGTAGTACAGCTCTCACACTCTCTCATACTGGTCACTGAAAGTTCCAACATGGTACCTCATGGCAAAGAACTCTCTGAGGATCTTAAAAGACGAATTGTTGCGCTACATGAAGCTGGCCAACACCCTGAAACTGAGCTGCAGCACAGTGCACAAGATCACCCAGCGTTTTAAAAGAGCAGGGTCCACTCAGAACAGACCTTGCATTGGTCGTCCAAAGAAGCTGAGTGCACGTGCTCAGCGTCACATCCAAATGCTGTCTTTGAAAGATAAGATGCAGGAGTGCTGTTAGCATTGCTGCAGAGATTGAAGAGGTTGGGGGTCAGCCTGTCAGTGCTCAGACCATACTCCGCACACTACATCAAATTGGTCTGCCTCTTCTGAAGTCTGTACACAAGAAAGCCCACAAACAGCTTGCTGAAGATTACTGGAACCATGTCCTAGGGTCTGATGAGACCAAGATTAATTTGTTTGGTTCAAATGGTCTCAAGCATGAGTGGCGAAAATCAGGTGAGGAGTACAAAGATAAGTATGTCATGCCTACAGTCAAGCATGGTGGTGGGAATGCCATGGTCTGGGGCTGCATGAGTGCAGCAGGTGTTGGGGAGTTGAACTCCAATATGTACTGTGAAATAATGAAGCAGAGCATGATCCCCTCCCTCTGGAAACTAGATCGCAGGGCAGTGTTCCAGCATAATGACCCCAAACACACCTCTAAGACAACCACTGCTTTACTGAAGAGGCTGAGGGTAAAGATGATGGACTGGTCAAGCCTGTCTCCAGACCTAAACCCAATAGAACATCTTTGGGGCATCCTCAAGCGGAAGGTGGAGGAGCAAATAGTCTCGAATATATGCCAGCTCCGTGATGTTGTCATGGAGGAGTGGAAAAGCATTCCAGTGGCAACCTGTGACGCTCTGGTAGATTCCATGCCCAGGAGAGTTAAGGCAGTTCTGGAAAATAATGGTGGCCACACAAAATATTGACACTTCAGGAACTTTCAGTAAGGGGTGTACTCACTTGTGTTGCTGGTGGTTTAGACATTAATGGCTGTGTATTTAGTTATTTTGAGGGAAAAATAAATGTACACTGTTATATAAGCTGCACAGAGACTACTTTTCATTGTGTCAAAGTGTAATTTTGTCAGTGTTGTCCATTGAAAAGATATACTTAAATATCTGCAGAAATGTGAGGGGTGTACTCACTTTTGTGATACACTGTATGTACTGTGTTTGCAGTGGTTGTGTGTTTCATTTTGGAATGTCTGTTTTAGCCTAATTCAAAATGACTTTTGTAAGTTAAAAAACTTTTGACTGATGGTGTGTGTGTGTGTGGATGTGTGTGTGTTTATGGTTGCTTCTCAAGGGCGTAGTGAGAGCGATCTGTGCCTGCTGCACCTCACAGCTCGTTAGAGTAGCTAATCAGTTTAAAGGTTACAAATTAAACAAATGAGTTTGACCTCTTTCGGTTGCAGATGTGTCTGCCAGCTGGAATCAAACACCGGAGATAAGAGCAGGAGCTTCCTGAATGTGAACTTCCTAACATTCACCTGGACTTCCCCAATCCCATATGACATACTGAGTCCATATCTGAATTCAATCTTAGATCTTACAGACTGAAAAATGGAAAAAAGGTGACTTTTTGTAGTGTCACACTATTGCCATAGCAAAAATGTAGTGATTATATGTAGCTTTACACTATTGGCACACAAAAAATAAAGTGATTTTAGAGTGTCACACTATTGACATATTAAAAATGACATGATTTTGTAGTGTCACACTACTGACATACTAAAAATTAAGTGAATTAACTTTGACACACTATAGACATAGTAAAATTGAAGTCATTACAGTGTCTCACTATTGACATACTAAAACGTAAGTGATATTACATAGTGGCACACCATTGATGTGCTATAAATTAAGTGATTTTACAGTTTCACACAATAGGCGAAGTAATTTTACAGTGATGCACTACTGACATGTTAAAAATGAATTGCTTTTACAGTCACACTATTGGTATACTAAAAGTTAAGTGATTTTACATAATGGTACACTATTGATCTACTAAAACTGAAGTGATTTCACTTAGTGTCACTACTGACATACTAAAAATGAAGTGATTTTACAGTGTCTTACTATTGACTTGCTAAAAATTAAGTGATATTACATAGTTGCACACCATTGACATGCTTTAAATGAAGTGATTTTACTGTTTCACACTACTGACACACTAACAATGAAATGATTTTACTTAGTGTCACTACTGACATACTAAAAATGAAGTGATTTTACAGTGTCTTACTATTGACTTGCTAAAAATTAACTGATATTACATAGTGGCACACCATTGACATGCTTTAAATGAAGTGATTTTACTGTTTCACACTACTGACACACTAAAAATGAAATGATTTTACTCAGTGTTACGCTATAGACATATTAAGTGATTTTACCTATTGTCACTCTGCGGACACGTTAATTAAATGTGATTTTACTTATTGCCATTTTAGTGTCATAGTGATTTTATTTAGTGTGTCACACTATGGACATGCTAAAAATATATGTTAAATTACTGCAGCATATAAAAATAAGTGCCAGCCTAGCGTAATTTAAAAGGAAATGGTTTTCCAAACTTGAATTTACTTATAATGCACACTGTTATGTCTATAATGTATAGAGATGTATTGGAGTTGGTATTAATCAATATTTAATATTAGCAGACTTGGACTGAGACTTGGGGAAGCCACAGAATTGGATCACTACTGTTGGAATCACCACAGTTGATAATAACTAAATACGGACTGTTCTTTGGTGGTTAAACCTCAGAGATATAATCTGATATGGATCAGACACTTGGAGACAGTCTGCTTTGACTGCCTGTCTAAACGTGGCTGGGAGTCTGCTGATGAAATTGATGCAAGCAGGGGGCATATGGCTGACCATCCGAGAGTGAGCAGATCAGCCTGACCTGTAAAATAATGTACATGATTCATAGCTAGATTAAAAACAGATAAAAATGTGTCAAAAGTGGAAATGGATTTGTCTGGATGAACAGCCGGTGAATGTGTATCATAACTGATGCATATCACTGTTTCATCATTACTTCATGTTTTCTCCAGATATAGGAACCATTACCCCTGTACAGCTAAAGGTCTGTTCCTTATATTACTCAGTTTACTTGTGACATTTTACCTGTCCTTTAATTATCTGTTTTATTGATCTGCAGTTGAACATGTCCTTTGTATATGTCAGTTACAGTGATAGTTCAGAGAAAAAAAATATTTATACAGCTTCATCTGTTCCCCAAAATAGCCAATCAGCCAAGACATGTTTGGTGTTTGAAGTTTGCATCTTTAGTTTTGTATTGGGGCTACAAGGCTAATGTGGCTACTGTTATAGAAACGTATGAGTAGTAACTGGCATTATGTGGTTTCTAACATGGTATGACTTTATTTTCATAGAAAACAGAGCCAGAATCCACTTAAGGAAGTCTGTTTGAGATTACTGAAGAGGCATGTAATAGTGCAGACCAGGCTGTTTAGCCAGCACCAGATTTTGCAACAGAGCAGTTATTTCCACTCATACAAGACCAGACTACTATCTCTTTTAATGGAGAGAGCGCAGAATACTTAAACTGAAGGTCAAGTTAACATTACACATGATAAAATTTGAATAAAATCATAAAACGTTTGCAATGTTTGATTCAGTAATGCGTAATAAAACTATTTTTCAAAAGCTTTTTTTTTTTTTTTAAAAAGCAATTTTTTAACAACTATTTTTCCAAGTTGTTTTGGCTACTTGTGCAGCTCTCCATGGTGGGGGTTTCCCACTCTTAACATAAACAACAAGCTGATTGGCTGTTTTTCTTAAAGAGCCAGACTCTCAACAAAGACACCGTGTTGAGTGTTACGAGCGTTCAAATTCAAACCAGTGTCCACTAAGTTTCTATTACTTTTTAGTTCTGTTAGCCTTGTAACTCCAGTTTCAGACACCAAACATGTCTTACATGTGGGTTATCCATCCTGGTTCTGGACAGCTTTGACTGAAGGGGGCAGTAAAATTGAATGGGTTGGAGAGTCTTGAACCCTTCAGGGAACATCATTCCTGAGGGATGGTGGTTTGGGGTTGGGTCTCCACCATCAAATGCAGAGGCAGAGGAAACAGGTGAGCTACTTGGGAGGCAGTGAAAATATCCAGCCTCCTGTTCTGTGCCAGCCCTGTGGGGTATGGTGACAATGGTGTAAATAATTTTTTTCTGTCAGAGTGATTCCTTTAGAGAGAAGATTCTTCATTAGTTTGTCAGGGCCGGTACAGTAATTCAGATGGCTTTTGACAGGTCAACATAGTTTTGATTTTGTTTGGGAAATTACAGTATCAAGCATTGTGTGTGTGTGTGTGTGTGTGTGTGTGTGCCCTCTCTTCTCTCCTTCACTACAGTGACTCAATCTCTTGCCTACTCCTCCTGCTGAATTTATCAGAGCCTCTGTCCAGTCACATTTCCCCTCATCCCCTACACTCATCCAATCAGAGAGCAGGAGAGCAGGAGTGTGGCTAGCAACTAGAAGAGACTGCAGCTACAGCTCAAGGATGCTTGCTGGTGCTTGTGCTTGTGCTTGTGTGTGTGTGTGTGTGTGTGTGTGTGTGTGTGTGTACACAATGAACCCTGGCATTGAAAAGTCTTATCCCATATTTGAGTACAGAATATGTAAGACATTGTGTAGTTTTATATGTATATTACATTACATAAAGGTAGTTACCTACCTCAAAAGTTTGGGTGTCCCTGGTCAACTCATTTTGTTGATTGTCTAAGTGAAAATAAATGAACACATCCTCTGCTGAGAACAAACATCTGCCTATAGAACTTATAGCACATTAAATATTATGTTCTATATTTTTTCTAATCCATATTATTTTCACTTTTACATATAATGTACAGTGTACATATACTCATGCAAAAATTTGGTACGCTAAGAGATTTGAGCTTGTTATCTTGTTATGGATCTGGTTTGTTCACAATCATTATATCCCTGAGCTCATGTCATGATGTTGTACAAAAACAAACCTGAGCTGTGGATGCTGATCCAGACATGGATCCACTCATATCCATGAGGAAAGATTCTCACTGTGTCTCCTGATCTGTCTTCTCTTGTCACAGTAGAAGGTCCTGCTTTTCCCACATTTGTGGGAAATGAATAGCAGCATTAGCAGCCCGTCGGACCTTGATAAACAATGACATGACTTATCCTGCTTGTCTAAGCTGCTAAACAGGGACAGAATCAGTTTAAGGCCATAATTGTCCACTCCATATATAGAAACTAACCTGTGAAACCAGTCAATGTGAATTACGTACATACATACACATTACACTTATATAGCGCCTCTCTAGACACCCAAGGACGCTCTACAATCGACACACTTCACATACACACACTCTGGCGAGAAGCAGCAGCCAGTCGCGCACAGCGTACTCTCAACCGGAAGCGACCGTCTACCTGGAGGACTGCATCGAGCATTAGGGGGATCACCCAGAACAGAGTGCCAACCATATCTGGGCATACACATATTCATGCACAGACATACACATTCATACACACACCAGGGTAATTTTTAGAGTGTCCAATCCACCTGATCTCCATGTTTTTGGAATTCATTATAGTCATACAATGACGTCACAATCATGAATGTAAATATGTCATTTCAGCCTTGAAAAGGATCCACAGGTATGCGATATAGCTCAGCCTGCTTTCTGAGCAACACAAAGCCAGTTAATGGCAAACAGCTTGATCTGGATTAGTCGGCATATTGATATCGCCTTAGTCCGCTGAGCCACTTGAGGCCATTAATGGCAATTCTGATGTTTTATGTTAAGAGAAGTTTGAATTTTGAGTGTTTTTCATACATAAAATATTATATTAAATTATATTATATTAGATATTAGATATTAAATAGATGTACCAGATCAATGCAGTACCAAGAGGAGGGCGAGGACAGGGTAAAGTGTGGTGGTGGTGGTGGAGTCAGAAGTGAGATTCCATAACGAGCTGGGTATTGATATTCAGCTGATCAAAATTCTTAAATGCTACAGTTTTGAGCATTTCTGTCATAATGTAGACTGCTGTCTACACTGCTGATTGGCTGTCTAAATTACATTCTGTATGCATATTATTCATGTCAGCACTTAGTCTGTAATCCATTGTGGTTTGTAAATCCACTGTAATTCACTTTCAGTTTGTAATGTAAAAGATGTTCGAGAACCTATAGGAAGACAAAGAATCTTACTCAGAAGTTATTTCTGTAGACACTCAAGTGCTTTGGCATTTGGGACAAACATTAGAGACTCACTTCAACTTCCACCAATGGTCAGCATCCACCTAGATGATGCAACTGCAGGAGAGACTACACTGTAAAAATAAGCCCAACTTAAAATTTTAAGGTAACTTACTACGCTCCTTTTTTGAGTTAATTCAACCTGATTCAACTTCAACCGAAACTTCTTAGATTTTAAAAAAATGTATAAAAAATTTTCTAATAATTGCTCCGACAGTTGATCTTTTTTCACCAAGCTACTTGGCAATTGCCCTGTAGCCCTTTTCAGCCTTGAGAAGGTTTACAATCTTGTCTCTGGTGTCTTTGGACAGCTCTTTGGTCTTAGCCATGTTAGTATTTGGAGTCTTACTGATTGTGTGGGGTGGGCAGGTGTCTTTATGCAGCTATCGACCTCAAATAGGTTCTTCTAATTTAGAATAATAAGTGGAATGGAGGTGGACTTTTTAGAGGCGGACTAACAGGTCTTGGAGGGCCAGAATGTTTGCTGATTGGCAGGTGTTCAAATACTTATTTGCAGCAGTAACACACAAATAAATGATTAAAAAATCATACATTGTGATTTCTGGATTTTTTCTTTTAGATTATGTGTCTCACAGTGGACATGCACCTAAGATGAAAATTTCAGAGCCCTCCATGATTTCTAAGTGGGAGAACTTGCAAATTTGCAGGGTGTTCAAATACTTATTTTCCTCACTGTATATGCAGATGGAGTGTTGATTGACAGCAGTGACAGAACTTACTGACCTCAGAGAATCAGGACATATGTGTTACATCTCATTTAAAAGTTGGCACCATCTATACAGTACAATGTTCCTGTCGCTGCACTAAAATAGCACTTCCTGTTGTTACGACCAACACAGGTGCTGTGGCTGCCCTCTGGACCCATCTGAAAAACAGTTGCTATTTGAAAGATGTCCAGCCTGTCCATGCCAGTTATTTGTAAAGCCTTTTTATTGAGTAGACATTTCTTGAATGACATTTTTTACTCTGACCTAAAGGTGACCTAAAACATCTTGGGCTTGCAAAGGCAATACCACTGTAATTTATGAAAGCAAAGAATCTACCTCAGACTTTTTGACTTCACCAAGAGCTCCAGGCTTCTGTCCACAGCTCAAACACAATTGAGAGGCAGATTGAGCCGTAGACACTCGGGGGAGGCGAAGAACAAAGACGGCTGAGTGAAAAGCCTGCAAAAACCAGCATGTTTTTTTTTGCCTGAATGACAGCTGTAGACAAATCCCTGTCTGCATTGAAAGATCCCATCAAAGTGTATTGAGGGGAGAACAATGGCCACCCACTCACTGAAAGATTTGTTTTTCATCCCCATCAGGATATAATGTCTCTTATTTAATGCATTATGAAACAGAGGCAGTTTGGGGTAGCATGATGATTTTGCTAATGCTTTCAGTAGTAACATGAAGATTAGCTGAAGCATTCATGAAGCCGCTTGCTAAGATTCACTCTTCATTTTTTTACAATAATGGTGCAACAAGTAACATAATTGCATTAGATTCCCTTGTTTGAAGAAATAATGTTGCTTGGGCTGAAAATAATGATGCTTGTCCACCATGAAAACTTATCTACTACAAGTAAAATATCCTATATTCATTCCTCTTAAAGGAATAGTGCACCATGATGTCATTTTCCCATATTTTTCACTCTACCTCAAGCATAGTCGATGGGTTATGATGTGTTTGGAATCCTAATTTTGCTTTATTAGTTTACAACTAAAACCATAAAGCTAAAAATCACTGGAGTCACCATAATTACCATTCATTTTCATTAGAGTTTAATTAGTCTAGACTAGTTGATATGGTTTAGGGCATTATATAACTTACCATGAGCTATACAAATGAATACAACTTTACTGCTCCAGGTAAACAGTGGGTATGAGTGACATGAGAGAGGTTTTGCTGATGTATGTTGGGGAAAATGACTAGGCTATTTAGGTGAATATTGAATTCTGGTGTTTCTTAGCAATGCTAGCCTCACAGCCCCAATTATAAACTATAACAAAAGAACATATAATCAAATATGATAATATATTTAGCGATCAATCTTTGTTCTTGTAGACAGGGGTGATCCAGGGCCCTGAAGATATCCCCAGAGTGTGGGGGGTGTTTAATGTCACTGAAACGGCAGACCAGGGGGCGGATGTGGTGGGGGCTAAGCCCTGGACATCTTCAAATTGCCACGCCCAATATAAATTATGATAGGAGTATAAAGTTATGTCATTTTGCTATACATTGGATTTTAATTTTTTTTGTATGTACTGAAATGTTCATTTGCATTATGTAAAATATAAAATTTATCAATATTTTGGACTTTTTCCACTACTTCTATGTACTATTTATTTTCCTAATGAAAAAATTTAAATAAGGCAAATGGACACCAAACACACAGTCATATCAGATTTTAATGACCACCTAATAGTGGGAATAATCACCCTTGGTTCGGATAATACAAGCAAGACGTCATGGCATGGACTGTATTAGGTCATGGAAGGTACCCAGATGCGCTTGTGCTACTACAACATAGCACTGAGGTCCTTCAGATTGTGTTATTCTGGGTCAGCGCTTGGTTATGCAATTGGGAGGCACTCAGTGTACAAGAAGTCCATTCTCACTACACCTTCACTACAGCATCTACACATTCCACAAAGTTAGCAGTTTCTGAGATGATACCACCCTTCACCCAGTAACATATTATCGTGCCCTTTTGGACATCAGTAAAATCTTGTCATTTACCCATGATGATTTCTTTACACTCTGCTATAACTGACTAGTGTGCTCACTTACTTATACATGCAGCAAACCTTGTCAGGTGGCATCTGTGATGTCCTGGGCCGAGTTTATTCTTGGGGGTGGTCGTTTTTTGGCTCTGAATAATTAATTCCGGTACAGTACAGAAAGAGTCCTACTTGGCTTGGTTGTCTTGTAGGACTCCAGAAGCAGCCAACGAGTACCGAAGGGCCAAGTGAGCTGCAGCTTCAGCTGTTGCTGAGGCAAAAACACGGATGTGGGAGGAGTTTGGTGAGGCCATTGAAAATGACTATCGGACGGCTCCTCGAAGATTCTGGCAAATGGTCAACCGGCTCAGGAGGGGGAAACAGTTTCCCACCAACACTGTTTACAGTGCTGGTGGAGAGTTGTTGACCTCGACTGGGGACATCATTGGCTGTTGGAAGAAATACTTTGAGGACCTTCTCAATCCCACCTGCATGTCTTCAAGAGAAGAAGCAGACTCTGGGGACCTTGGGGGTGACTCATTCATCACTCAGGCTGAAGTGGCCGAGGTAGTCAAAAAACTCCTCGGTGGCAAGGCCCCGGGGTGGATGAGATCCGCCCTAGGTTTCTCAAGGCTCTGGATGTTGCAGGGCTGTCTTGGTTGACACGTCTTGGTTGGCAACATCGCGTGGACTTAGGGGGCAGTGCCCCTGCGAAGTAGGAGCTTGGTTTGCATTGCCTGCAGTAAGTCAGACCGGTTCCCAGTTGAGGTTGGACTCCGCCAGGGCTGCCCTTTGTCACTGATTCTGTTCATGAGTTTTATGGATAGAATTTATCGGCGTAGCCAAGTGGTGGAAGGTGTCCAGTTTGGTGACCTCAGGATTCCATGTCTGCTTTTTGCGGATGATGTGGTCCTGCTGGCTTCATCAGAACAGGACCTCCAGCTGTCACTGGACCAGTTTGCAGCTGAGTGTGAAGCAGCCGAGATGTGAATCAGTACCTCCAAATCTGAGACCATGGTACTCAGCCGGAAAAAGGTGGATTGCTCTCTCCAGGTTGGGAGTGTGTCCTTGCCTCAAATGGAGGAGTTTAAGTATCTTGGGGTCTTGTTCACGAGCGAGGGTAAGAGGGAGTGGGAGATCAACAGACAGATCGGTTCAGCATCCACAGTGATGCGGGTTCTGTGCCGGTCTGTCTTGGTGAAGAGAGAGTTGAGTCAGAAGGCAAAGCTCTCTGTTTACCGGTTGATTTACATTCCAACCCTCACCTATGGTCATGAGCTTTGGGTAATGACTGAAAGAATGAGATCGCGAGTATAAGTGGCTGAAATGAGTTTTCTTCATAAGGTGTCTGGGCTCACTCTTAGAGATAGGGTGAAAAGTTCGGGCATCCGAGAAGGACTCGGAGTAGAGCCGCTGCTCCTCCACGTCGAGAGGAGCCAGTTGAGGTGGTTCAGGCACCTGGTAAGGATGCCTCCTGGGCGCCTCACGGGTGAGGTGTTCCGGGCATGTCCAGTTGGGAGGAGACCCCAGGGAAGACCTAGGACACGCTGGAGTGATTACATCTCTCAGCTGGCCTGGGAATGCCTTGGAATCCTCCATTATGAGCTGGAAGAGGTGACTAGGGAGAGGGAGGTCTGCTATCTTTGCTTGGGTTGTTACCCCAGCGACCCGAATACGGATAAGCGGAAGATGATGGATGGATGGATGGATGGACAGTTACAAATACAGGACATGTTGTATACATTGCAGTGGATCTTCATTTGCTGTTTACGTTGATGTACTCTTAACAAACAACAGACGTATTCTTCTGCATTGGCTCTGCCACACAGCTAGCATGCAAGGACATCCATTTTACTCCAGTATTTGACGCTTCAAGTCTTTTTCTATCCTGTGCATGTTCTTGACCCGTAAGGAGAAATCTCCCTCGATGACCCGTACTGATAAGTCAGCATCCAGCAGCCCCCTCAGCAGAACCATTTAACAGCGGAATGGCCACTGTGGCATTTTAGGAGGGAAGACATTAGCGTCAATCTTGCTAACCGAGTGTGTATGTATGTGTGTGTGAGGACGTGTGTAGCGTTTGTTCATCAGCCGCCCACATGTCAGTGGAAAGGTCCATTAAGATGTGGCAGGGCACACTTTTGTCGCTTATATTTCACACCTCCTGTCTTTATCTTGTCACTTTAATGGGGTATTAACCCTTTCAGGCCAACATTAAGGCCTCTTGGCTTTCACATGCTTTTGTTTCCATATGATCATGTTGTCATGTTTGACAGCAAGATCAGATATTATATATCTCCACATCCATTACAGGCTCAATTAATTAGATGTGGCTGAGTAAGCATTTCTGTACTTCAGATATAGAACATTAGAAGGAATTCAGTTCATGTGTGTGATTACAGTATTTTACATGTTATTCATGATAGTACTTTGTTTCTGAACTATTATTATGTAGGTCCTGCCATGCATGTATTAGAAAGTCTGGGTCTAAGCTGTTTATTCTCTATAGAGATGCTGTTTTCAAATATAAGCCATAATAAGGCCAAGTAAAAAAAAAGAATTGGTGATCATCCCCGCCCGACCCTCTAAAAAGCACCCGACCATTTATTTTATTTATTTATTTTTTACACAAAAAAACGCACCAAACACCCTAGTCTGGCCTAGAATCATTCAAATTTCGCATGCTTCCAAAGAAGTGATCCCAAATCAATTCTGCACATGTGCAGTACACTTCCTAGTGGCTGTCAATACGAATGGCCGGTCGTTTTCGTGTCTTCTGGGGAGATGTTCCGTACTTCAGTTGAATTTGTAAATCACTCAAGAAGAACATGATCTATGTTTAACATGGTTTAAGTTTTCAACATCATTTTATTATTCGCTACATACTGTAGCGTCGTAGAAGAGAATAAAGAATAAGGATGAGACATTTGCTTACTGAATGCTCCTTTACTGCTCTCTTAGTAAAAAGGAAAGTGCAGTATCAAACGCTCACTGCTTTACAACATGAAAGTACGACTAAGACACACATTAATGGTAACTTAACTAAAACACACTAAAATAACTCATAGAGAATAGACTACAACTAACAATCATTACACATACAAAAATCTCCTCTTAAAGACCCCAAATAATTATAAAATAAACCCCATAAACACACAAGAGAACTTTATGCAAATACCGTACGACACGCAGCCATCTGATTGGCCGACACCCCCAAGAGCCGCCACAATACTTTTCTACCATCAATCAAAAAAAAAAAAAAAAAAACCACCTCCCCCCCGACCCAACATTTTGGTGAAAAAGGATGATCACCAATTTTTTTTTTACTTGGCCTAACCAGAAATGTTCAAAATCTGATATGTTCTATATACATATACTTTTTTTTCTTATGACTGTCATTGGATCTTCATGAAAAATATATTAATATTCCATGGATAAATACATGCTATAGTCGAAGATAAACTATCTATTAAGCATGAGGTTAAATACCAGTAACAGTGACTCAACATGTATGCAACTACAACCAAAGCAACTTAGCCATCACAATTGTCTTACTGTTATGTCACTTCAAACACACATAGCAGTAGTCATATTGTCCTGAAAACAATGTTCTAATTCATCTGATTGGGGTTAAAAAATAAAGTTACTTTAAAAAATAAACATCCAACCAACCAAGTTGTCTAAAGTTCACTTTAGTTTTCTTCCAGCACTATCAGGCTAATGTAGCTAACAAGCAATGGAAGCTAATCTCTAGTTTGCATCATGAAACCTGTGGTATAAATAACCACATACTTTAAAATAAGTTGTTAAGTAATCTTGAATAGACTTGCTTGTTTTTTTCTTGATGTTTCTGGCACTTCTGTTATTGTGTACTGTTTGATATTACTTTAAAACTCAATGAAGATTTAGGTGTTACTTGTTAGAGACATTAGCATCACTGTAGTGTCAGAAACCAAATAAGCAAGTCTGTTTGAGATTACTGAACAATTTGACAGTTCAAGGCGAGAATGGGATGACTTAGGCATGCACTGTGCCCTATTGGTGGGGTATACAATTACATAACTTATTAGCTACATTAGCCTTGTAGCTCCAAAACTAAAAACACACATTTCTAATGGTAAACATGAAATGTTTGATGAAAGTTGAGGTAAAATCATGTAAGTTTTCTTTTTTTATGTGTAGTTTTTTGCTGAACTATTGCTTTAATGGTCAGCCAGACTTTATCCAGCATTTATGATAGGATGCATTTCCCTCAGGTGTTGGATGTAGTTCATCTAGAGGTCACATAGAGGCCCATAAAGCTAGACATATAGGGCTAGTCATATAATTCACATAATTTTACTCATGATTGAAAGCTTTGAGAAAAAAAATATATAAAGCTTTACATTCTGGAAGTACATACGCTTATCATGTTATTTATGACACTAGTAATAAAGATAAAGTGGAGTTTGATTAACTGCCATTAATACAATGATAAACCAATCCAACTTGTAATGGATTCCTGTTATTTTTTTCCCTCACATCTCTGGAATGGCACTTTAAGCTGTGTATTGATTAGAGAGAATATGATTCGCTCTGATAAATAGCTCTTCCATGGCCACATAACTGCAATGATGAATACTTATCAGCCTATATTAGATTCATATCAGCCCCTCAACACGATTAAGCCATCATGCAACTGAAGGTTTCTATATGCCTGTCCGGCAAGGCCAGCTTCCATAACTCTCCACTAAGAGCCTTGTCTTAAACCACCACAAGGACACAGAGGTGATGAAAACATCCCAGGCAAAAACGACAAAGCTTTTGTTGCCTCTTTCTCCATTTGATGTTGCTGCCTTGCCTCTAGTCATGGTAACAGGACTCAAGGGCGTCATTATTGTCACATTTGCCTCAGAGAGAAAGAAGTGTAGATATTCACTGTGAAGCCTATGTACAGATTTTCACTTTGTACCAACTAGGAAAGTGCAGGAATTTACATGTATATCATTGTAAAAGAGCATAGTGATTCATAGTGATTCACATATTTCATATTTACTACCATGTGGCATTTTGACCAAATGAAACGAGTGAAACCCAGTTTAATGCAAGCCAAACTACTGCTTAAAATTATTTTGTCAAGAAATGGTTCAATGAAAATCAATTATCAATATTTTCAACCTAGTGTAGATGCAGCCAATCAAATGAGTTCAAAATTAGCCGAACTAGAACTCAGTAGCCCTGTAACATAGCCTCTTTATTTATTTAAAAAATCTATCATCAGATTTCTCTCATATCACATCCAGATCATAATTAAGGTCTCACATTCTAGATAATATTAGGACACAGTAGGACTTCTAATGACTAATTATAAGACCTAATGAAAGTAGTTCTACTGTTAATGAAAACTAACAATGCTGCAGCAGACATTAGAAGTGCTAAATTGTGAATAAAAAAGTGTTTTAACATCATAATAAATACAAATCATAGATATGGATGGAATTTGATTCAAACTCGGACTCCTCATTATCTACTAATTTTAACTAGCCGTGGCTTAGCTAATTTAGTTTTATAATGAATTTAAAAAGTGCAATTGTTAGTTATACTAAATTATATGTATTCAGGTTTATATCTGAAGTGAAATTACAGCCTGAATGTCAAATTTATTATAGGTATTTTACGTAGCTAGTTAAGTGTTTTGGTTATATTGCCTGCTAAGCTATAGCGTTAACCTGTGGTTAGTGTTTGTAGCTTTACCTATGTAGAGCTAGTCAGCTACTCATCCAGACAACACTAGGCTAGATTTCAGTACTGGTGCTGATGTCAAGCACACTCATTCAAGTAAATCATCAACCTTTTCGGGAAGTGGGCTGGGATTCTTTGGTTATCCACATTTTTCAGGGCTCTAATCCATCTTACCAAAGAGCGATAAGCATGTTTTGCATTTCCCAAATTCCCTGTTGTTTATGCCTTCTTTGCCAAACTGTGTGACTCCCTGCAGAATGGCTTAATCTGCTACACTGGCTCTATGGCAAAGCATGGCTTTGCTCTGTGGATGCAGTAGAGAAAAGGAGAACAAATCAGTGGCTATTTTCTCTTTCTGCCCCCACTTAACTGGTTGCTCAGAGATAGGGATCTATACAAAGCTGCCGGCATTCGCTCACAAACAAAGCCCTCACCCCATTCACTGGTGTTCCACTGTTTCTCACTGACTTAGGAGCTAAGTGGTGCCCACGCACTCGGCCTACACCGGTGGCCGTGGCAAAACCACCAAAGCTCTTAATCCCTCTGTGGTTATCCCAACACCAGCAGCTTCGTTTTTCTCTGTGATTAGCCACAGAGGTTGGTTGAGTCTAGAGTCCCTATGGCTGTTAGCAGTAGCTAAGAAAAAAGCATATATATGCAGACCAATCGACTCAAAACATCATATGCACCCATACAAAGGTATTGAATGGAGCTCCATTACTTAAGGAAAGGAATAAACAGATAGTTTAACCCTCTGGAGTCTGAGAGTATTTCATACTCTGACGTCTGACATGGTTGAATTTTTTTTTTTTTTTTTTACTAATTACAGCCATCTAAAATATTGTTTCCCAAAGTGTTACACAGGCTTTGTTCAGCACAAACTTAGCAACATTATACACATTTTTCTCTAGTCAAGGTAAGTTTGCCATTCTCTGAAGAAGCACTTCAGCCGATAACAGTTCACACAAGCTCATATTAGCTAAGCTCGCGAACTAGTGCGCAGCTACGAATCTCCCGTTCCACCTTAAATGCTGCAGTAGTGTTCAGCTTCGATGTGCTACAATGTCCTGCAGCACCATTTAAGGTGGAATGGGGGAAAAACACTACGAATATGAGCCTAAGTTTCATCATGTTTTCTTTTCTTTGACGATTGAAGTTGTTTTCTCTTCTTGACGAGCATAAGAATGTTCCGCCATCTTAACAAATAAACC
>BRDA01085375.1:0-12500 GCA_036984385.1 Crenuchus spilurus
AAAATATTGACATTTGCCATCTCCACATAATTGCATTCAGTTTTTATTCACAATTTGTATAGCGTCCCAACTTTTTTGGAATCCGCTTTGTAAAAGCCCAGCTCTGGATTGACAGTGGTCTAAAGAGTAAATGTAAAAATGTAAGGAAAGATTCCCTATTATATTCCAGAGTAACTGCAATATGACAAAAATTTGCTTAAATTGGTAATATGTGCTAAAAAAACATATTTTAACACATACTAGTACATCCAGAGAAATTTTAATATTGTGAAGCTCATTTTTATTAATAATTTAATTCTAAAACATAAGTTGTCCTATAATTTATAATCATTACATGTAAAGTGACATATTTCAAGCCTTTTTTTGTTTTTTGAATAGTAATTTGCTAAAACTTGAGATTATATATATATTTTTAAATTTTTTTAATAATTTGAGATTCTGGGATTTTTGATTTTCATTAGTTTTAAGTCATACTGATCAACAATAAAACAAAATGTGATTAATATAAAATATATGACAATTTACCTTTTGGAATTTAATTTTAAACAAAAATGAACTTTTTCCTGATATTCTCATTTTTGGAGATGCACTAGCTGTGATAGAAAACAGAGTGGCACACAGGAAGCTTCATGTTTACCCGCTGATCCATTTCACTATGAACAAAGTGAACATGCAGACATCATATATACTCTGGAATTGAAGAGTTAAATGCCACTGATCTATAAAACTAAAGAAAAGATGCACTTTATAAAGGTTAGAGCATCTCATTTTCAGTCTCAGTGTGAATTCACTCTCAATCAGGTATCCATGGCAACAGAGGAAGGATGCTATTTCTTCTGCATCATTCATTCTGCTCAGGTTGACAAATGACAAAAATTGAATTTGAAGTTCATATCCTGACAGCAGACACCATGCGAAAGTTCATGTGGCAGTGATCGTATACCATATGAATAATGCAGGCAGCGGGCGTACTTTCTTTTCTGTCAGTCGTTTTTCTTCATTTCTTTCTTTGATCTCTTTTTACAAGTTGAAAGGTCTGACATCTAAATGGAACTGACATATCCGCTTTTTGTAAATCTGACAGATTTAAATCTTCATTACAACAATTTATATTGTATTGAAAGGACAGGAAATGACTTAATTCACAGAACTGAGTATGACTCATAGAACACAAGACATGCGCTTTGTATTCACTGGCCTTCAAACATTTTGACAGAGTATTGCTTTTGCTGCATACAAAGAAGACTAAAGGTCAAACATCACTCGAAAATAATATGATAAGACTATTTTTTGTGTATTTAACAATTTTATGTCTAAATCTCTCCAAAGTAAGTGATTAAAATTACAGAGGGAATTGAAATTAAATAGTTCCACAGCTACACAGTGGCGCTTGAACGTTTCTGAACTCTAGAATTGTCTATATTTCTGCATAAATTTGACCTAAAACTTAAGTTGTCATTGAGGAAAAGGATCCAATATTATGTCTGTGAGTGTCTAAAGTATGTACCCTCACCAGGAGTAGTAATGACAAAGCTCAAGGTGTATAAAACTCCATGAGGTCACAAATGATCGCAAGGTAAATTCATGAGTCTGCCTTCAGGAGAACACTGAACTGTGGTGTTCATAGTTCCAAGGAAAAAGCTGCTGTTCTTCAGAACAGAACCTTGCTGTCTGTCTGAGGTTGCAAAAGGACAAGCCAGAAGGCAGCTGCAGCATTGTTGTGTGGATAGTAAAATAGATCTTTTGGGTTTAAATGATAAGTGTTTTGTTTGGACAAAAGAAAACATTGCATTCCAGCATAAAAACCCCGTCCAACTTGTGAAACATGGTGGGGGTAGTATCATGGTTTGGTCTGCTTTGCTGCATCTGAGCAGCACTCCATATTGTGCATCTATCCACTTTTTATCAAATGTATATTTTTAAAAATGAGAATTTTGTATATGTGTTGTGTAAAAATAAAGAAAAGGGTAAAAATAATTATTTTACCAACACATCATTTGGCTATTGCAAAATCACTCAGTAGAAATATGCTTAATAAGTAAACACTATTGAGAGGGTGTCACATTGGCTTGGTAGTTAGGACGCTTGCCTCTCAGCACTGATGTTTTGGTCTCAAGTCCCCATCTGAGTGGAGTTTCCTTTGGGTTTCTTCCTGGTTCTCAGGTTTTCTCCCTCAGTCCAAAAGCTTGGAGGTCAGTTGACTTGGGTACTCTAAATTGTGTGTGTATATGTGTCTGTAATGCTCCACGCCCAGTGAAGGGATAGGAGACTAACCGCAACCCTGATCAGGATTACATGCATAAGATAATGGATGGATGGATGTTTGGATGAAGACACTATTGACTGAGCATGTACCAGAGGCATTAAAAAGGACCCAAAGCCTTCATTATGCACCTTTTTTGTATAAAAATTGGAAGCTTCTGATCTGGAAAATGATTCGTTGTTTGTAACAAATTTTAAGCATGTTTTTGACTCGCTGAGAAGCTAAAGTCACAACTCCACAAAGCAACAAAGAGAATTGACTTTAAAAATCTTACATAATAACTGTTTTTGAAGTTAATTTGTTCATGTTTATAGTGAAAATATGGAGACTGCTGTAAATTTAATGTGTGACTGTGCATATTGTATAACCTTCTCATTTTACATGTCCAGTATAATGGATGTTTTGGTTTGTAAAACAGAGTTTTATGTTGTTTTACATGGTCACACCCACTTTTATGTGTTCCTTCCCAGCTCTGGGTTTTTATTGGTTCGTCAAAAATATTGAGTTTTTCTTTAGCTTCTTGAAAAAGTTTTACATTCAGCTACCTGAAAATTTGGAATTAATGTATTAAAAGTTGCTATGAAAGAGATTTGTGGGATTTCCATTTTTATGTTGCATACTTGATTTTAAGTAGGGTTTAATGATTAATGATTAATTTGTCACTTGTTATACTGATCAAAATAAATATATTATATTATATTATATTATATTATATTATATTATTAATATAAAATTTTCAAAGTCTTGCAAATTTCATGAACTTACTCCCAGATATTCAGAATTCATTGAATACAATACATTGTTTGTTTTTAGGATAGAATGCTGGATCTCTGATGAACTGAGCAGTAGCGTTTGTATTTATTTGTTTTTAAATTACAGCAGAGGTAATGGCGCTGCTGGAAGAAATACTGCTGTAATATTAATATTTTATTACTCCTTGTTGTTCTGTGGCTCACTGATACAAAACTAATTGGCCAGATGGTGATACAGAAAGCTCAGCCTCACTCTGGGCTTCATGGTTGTCCAGGAAACCCTCACTAATCAGTAAAAGCTGGACCAGCACACATTACACTGAACAGCACCAGCTGAGCTACAGCCACTTTCATTCACGGATATTTTTTCATTTATAAAAAGAATCAAGAAAGGATTTACATGCAAACAAACTTTAACAGTTATAGTCTGATGCTGAGTAATGCCAACATCTTCCAGTTTTGTGGAGTTTTTATATTGCTAGTTAGGCTAAGCTAACACTAGGCCATAACTAGGCCATTAGCACTGCTTTAAATACTGTTGTTAGATGACTGTTGGGACTTCTTTATCTAACGTTTCTTGAGTGATACGTTTTTTTTTGCTTGTTTTGTGCAGTTTAAAGTATTGTAATTAGAAAATTAGTGGAATGTATCTGTAAAAAAATAGGATTACGGCATAGCCAGGGTTAAGAGTGCTAAGGATTAGCCAATAGCTAACAAAACTAATTCTAACACAGTTAACACTTAAACTTTGGGCTCTGATTTGGGAGTATTGATAGTTGAAAAGGTTGTAGCCATCATGCATTAAATTCTCACAAGTTCATCATTCTAGTGACAAACTAAAACTAATAAAGGACAAATAAAGGCAAACACAAACAACATAAATAATAAAGCAAGGCTTAAATCCTTTTGGTTGCAGATAAAAAAAAATATTCAGGTTTCAGGAGAGTGAATCGTGCCCAAAGAGTCTAATGGTTGCCTCTAAACATAAGGGAGGCATACACAAAGACAAACAACCATCAAACAGCCAACACTTGGCTTTGGAACTCTTGACCAAAAGTCAAATTGTCATTCTATAATTCTACAAACACTACAAAAACAAAAATGCCACCACTAATTAATCACTTGTTGCTACTTATTGAGTGAGGGCTACAGTGAGTCAGAGAACACACAAGAGCATGCTTCTTCAAATCCAGACCTTGAATTCAGTTTCTAGTTTAGGACTGATTTCTGGTAGTCAGTTTTACTGTTGATGTAGCTGATTGGCCACTTAGCACCATACCTACCAGTCACTACAAAATAACAGATTTTTGATTTTTTTTTACAGTGTCACATAAATAAATTGAATACTGTGCAAAAGTTATCATATTTGATATTAATTACATATAATTGATATTTAAAGCTTGCTTTTGTCTCAATCTCAAATTATTTGAATGTTGCATTTTGAATTCATGTAAATTGCTATTCAAACTGTATAAATACGATGCATCTCTTAGTCTTGTGCAGCCCATGCAACCACAATCATGAAGAAGACTTGACAGTTGTCCAGAAGACAATCAGTGACACCCTCCACAATGACAGTAAGCCACAGAAGGTCACTGCTGAAAAGGCTGGCTGTTTGCAGAGTGCTGTATCAGAGCATATTAATGGAAAGTTGACTGGATGGGAAAATTGTGGTAGGAAATGGTCCATGAGCAACAGAGATGACTGCAGCTTGAGAGGATAGGAAAAAAAAATTAAGAATTTTGACATCATCAGAAATGTCTTACCTGGGCTAAGGAGAAAAATATCTGAACTGGCCCAAATTCCTCTTTTCAGATGAAAGTAAAGTTTGCATTCTGTTTGGAAATGAAGGTCCTGGAGAGATACAGAATCCAATATGTCTGAAGTCCAGTGTGAAGTTTCTGCGGTTTGTAAAGATTTGGTATGACATGTCATCTGCTGGTGTTGATCATCTCTTTTGAATCAAGTCCAAAGTTAACACAATCATCTACAAGGAGATGTTAAAACACTTCATGATTCCATCTGCTGATTAGCTTAGAACCTGGCCACAGTGCCAAAACTACTACCAAATGGTTTGCAGACCATGATATTTCTGTGCTGGACATGCCAGCCAACTCTCTGTACCTGAAGCCCATAAAGTATTGTGAAGAGGAAGATGAGAAACACCCAACCTAGCAAAATAGACAAGCTGAAGGTCAATATCAAAGCAACTTGGGCTTCAGTAACATTTCTGAAGTGCCACAAGTTGACTGCCTCCATGCCACATCGCATTGATGCAATAATTTGTGGTAAAGCAAGTATTGAGTGCATAAATGAACTTGCTTGTTAGAAGTTGAACATTTCTGTTGGACATCAGTTTCTGATTTTCATGAGCTATAAGCCATTCTGATCAACAGTAGAACAAAAAAGCCTTGAAATATATAATTTTACATGTGATGAATCTAAAATATGACAGCGTATTTTTTTATTTTTAGAATATTTTTTAGAAAATACTCCAGTTGAAAATCTTTATTTATTACATAGTCGAATGCGTTAAGAACAAAATAACATAAAAATGATCAATGTAAATCAAAATAATTACTCCTTGGAGGTCTGGATTTGGAATCATACTCAAAATCTCATAACACCCTCATGGAGTCTGTTTCTGACAGTTTGAGCAGAAACATGGATATTAGTGGTCTGCTGGAGGTCATTTTGCAGGGCTCTGACACTGCTCCTCCTGTTCCTCCTTGCACAAAGGAGGAGGTAGTGGTCCTGCTGCTGGGTTGTTGCCCTCCTATGCCCCCCCCCCCCATGTCTCCTGGTGTATTGGCCTGTCTCCTGGTATCTGCTCCATGCTCTGGACACTGTGCTGACAGACACAGCAAACCTTCTTGCCACAGCTCGCATTGATGTGCCATCCTGGATGAGCTGCACTACCTGGGCAATTTCTGTGGGTTGTAGACATCGCCTCATGCTACCTCTATGGTGAGAGAACTGACAGAATACAAAAGTGACCAAAACATCAGCCAGAAAGGATGAGAACAGAGAAAAGGTCTATGGTCACCACCTGCAGAACCACTCCTGTATAGGGGTTGTCTTGCTAATTGCCTCTCATTTCTACCTGTTGTCTGTTCCATTTGAACAACAGCAGGTAAAATTGATTCACAATCAGTGTTGCTTCCTAACTGGACAGGTTGGTTTCACAGAAGTGTGGTTGACTTAAAGTTACATTGTGTTGTTTAAGTGTTCCCTTTATTTTTTTTGAGCAGCGTATATCAAAAGATAAAGACAATATTGCAGTTGTGTTAAATTAATATATTTGGGATGTTTTCACTTTTTATTAACTTTTATGAATAAATCTGAATGAACATGAACTATGTTTTTCAGTAGTGACTATACATTTATGGGCAACATTTTCTTATGATGATAAAATTTATTCAATTTATTATAATGTTCAACTTTTAGATTCTTTGTTTCTTCACCCTTCCTGTAGGCCTCCGCCCCTGCTCTGAACTGTTTAGGTCTTCTGCTGCTGTTCTTCACTGACGGAAATGATCCATCTGCTTGGTGTTCAGACTTCACAGAAATAGTTTAACCCCACCCCCATGTTAACTCATAGAGGGTAGCGAAAGGTCATGGAGGTTAATCTGGAGGTCTTCTCATCTCTCACGTCACTGCACAACATCCGTTTAGTTTAAAGCCACGCGTGAAGACACACAGATATCTTAGTAATTATTTTAAAGGATGTGCTGTTTTTTGTTGATCTAATAGCATAACAGAAACGTGCAGTTGTGCTAATACAGAAAAGTAAACTAATTTGCACTTGTTTGATAAACATGGAAACTTCACATCTGTTGAACTGATTAATCTGCAAATCCTCAATTTGCTGTTAATCTGACACCGTGAAGGAAAAAGAAGGATGTCGGTGTTAACTGTCAGTCAAACAGTAACAAGGTTAATGTGTCTGCTCATTGTTCTAGTCACACAGTCTTTTATGGCAACTCTTTAGCTTTTTGGCCTGGGCAGTGACTGAGAACAAAGGCAGTGACAGACTGGTTAACACTGTTACCCTGGGAGCAATGCCATTTTCACACTGACCACATGCGTGTTAAGTGAGGCAAAGAAAAACAGTCTTAACACTCCATTACTCTGTCAATGGCTTACCCAGCTGAGGAAATGTGCTTCATTTGATTGGTGAGTGGCTGTGGGTTATAGAACAAGTTCACTTTTAAAGATAACAATTTCTAATTGGTTTTGTTTTGGGTGTTCTGAACCCTAGAGCCCCTGTGTAGACATGTGGTTTAAACTTGTAAAATTAAAGGTAATTTAGTCTGTCTTGGATGAATGATTCTAAAGTATTAAAATCAAGATTCCAAAATTGTCCTATTCCAATTTTAGGTTTTCTGAGCATTGTACATCTAAGCCAAGAACTGTTTAGTATCCTTCATTTTTAAGAACATGGATCCATATTTCCATCCTAGAACTATATATGTCCAAGACCCAACCTAACAATCTGGTTGTTACCCAGATGGGGAAATACACTTCAGTTGATTGGTTAATGGTGCTATAGAGCCCCTCCTCTCTTAACAATAAAGATTCCTATTTGGTTCTGTGTTAGGTGTTCTGCTCCCTTAACCCCTTTATGTATACATCTACAGTGGTGCTTTAAAGTTTGTGAACCCTTTAGAATGTTCTATATTTCTACATAAATATGATCTAAAACATCATCAGATTTTCACACAAGTCCTAAAAGTAGATAAAGAGAACCCAGTTAATCAAATGAGACAAAAAATATTATACTTGGTCATTTATTTATTGAGGAAAATTATCAAATTTAACATATTTGTGAGAGGCAAAGTATGTCAACATCTAGGATTAGCAGTTAGTTTGAAGGTGAAATTAGAGTCAGGTGTTTCCAATCAATGGGTGTGAGTTGGCACCCTGTTTTATTTAAAGAACAGAGATCTATTAAAGTCTGCAATTCATAACATGTTTGTGGAACTGCATCATGGCACGAACAAAGGAGATTTCTGAGGAGCTCAGAAAAGAGTTGTTTGTGCTCATCAGGCTGGAAAAGGTTACAAAACCATCTCTAAAGAGTTTGGAGTCCACCAATCCACAGTCAGACAGATTGTGTACTAATGGAGGAAATTCAAGACCATTGTTACCCTCCCCAGGAGTGGTCGACCATCAAAAATAACTCAGAGAGCAAAATATGTAATAGTTGGCAAGGTCACAATGAACCCCAGGGTAACTTCTGGACACAGCAGATCCTGAAAGCAAAGGTTCACATACTTTTACCACTTACAAATATGTCATATTGGATCATTTTCCTCAATAAATAAATGAGCAAGTATAATATTTGTGTCTCATTTGTTTAACTGGGTTATCTTTATCTACTTTTAGGACTTGTGTGGAAAATCTGATGATGTTTTAGGTCATTTTTATGCAGAAATATAAAACATTCAAAAGAATTCACAAACTTTCAAGCACCATTGTAAGCCTAGAACTGTATGTCCAGCCCAGAACCACACTGTGGCTGTGCAATTGTGAAAATAAAGGTTCATGAATGGTTCTGCCTTGGATGTATGCTTCTACATTGCTATAAAACAAGATTACAAAATTGATGTATTCCAATTTGATGTTTTCTGAACACTGCACAGCTAAGTCAAGAACTGTTTATGAAGCTTCATTTTTAAGACCACTGAACCATATGTGTAGGTCCAACCTAGAAACACATCAGGCCATTAGTAATGAGTTATTAATAAGTAATGCATTTATAAAGAAATATGTTACAATGTCTGCATGTTTTTGTTTGGTCATTCATTTTTGTTTCAAAGTTTAACGTCAAATGCTTTGCCTCACTCAATGTGAGAAAAAGCAATTGAGCAGTTCTTTCATTTCGAAACTAGTACAAGATGAGGATACATAAATGACCACACAGAAGATGAGATTCTGAAAATGTGCTGGGTAGAAAGAGGTTCTTCATCAGCTGAACTGATTGGATAATACATCAAACACACTGGTATTTTACAGACAGGATAATACATTATATACAGACTCACACTTTTAAAATTCTTTAGTGAATGTAAATTCTATTACATGCACATCCCTCAAATACCCAATGGGATGTTATTCTCAAGCCAGTATGGTGGATACTTCAATCTAGCACCTCATATGTGTTAGGGAGTGTTAAATGAAAGTGAAAATTGATTTTTGGCCAAATGGACCTGTCATGAGAGTTATAGAATTTGGTCAATTAATTTTACATACATTCAATTTTTAAAGAAACTGTTGATCAAAAGCATGAACAAATGACTTTGGAAAATTGGCAGGATTTTGTTTTATCTTAAGTGAGAATAAGTGAGAGGTTAGTGTTATTTTTTGAAATGATGACAGCAAGAACATCTTACCCTATACAAGAGATTTTACAAGGGCCCTTTAGTAAAGGAAATGGTAGAACCATGATGACTCACAGTAACATTTCAGTGCATAATTTGATTGGCTCTTTATATGATTGAATGGCTTGTCTCTGTGTTGGCAAACCTACTGCCTCTGGGTCTTTAAAGTACCTTTTCATAATGTACAATGAATCATTACTACAGAACACTAGTGGCCAAAGAAATACTAACAGAAAAATATTGTGTGTTTTGCTTGTACTGTAATTTATTAGTTTTGGCCACAGTTTGAATGGGTTTTACCAGAAATTCTGTCAAAGAAAATGGAGTTAGTAGTGAAATAGAATAGTGAATAACACCAAAAGGCAGTAAGCTGTAAATATATGCTGTTATTTTGGACTTTGTCAATAGTCTAAAAAAATAATCACATCTGTACATATTTGATTTAACCAGTTTGAACTGGGAAACAGTGCGTGGCTGATCTATTCAGAGTGGACACTGAATAAAAAGACAACAATGAGGCATGGATGCTCTTCAACTATTGGCTTATTCTACAAAAATTCAGTTTCACACATCAGAAACAATTCATGTCTACTTCATTTGTAAAAGAAGAAAATAAAGACCTGTGGGATTTACAAAAAACATTTCAAAGACAGCTGGGACAACATCCATTATCCTATTTAATGTGATTGGAGTTTGAATTATTGCTATACATGACCTTCAGGTTTGCTTTTTTGGCAGAACCACTGATCTCAGTGCTGTCAGGTCTTGGGCTTGTCTTGGATTTAACAAAGGCTGGTACCTTTTAGCTGATGCTCCTTTACAAAACTGTGTTTGTAGGTAAGATGTGTGAGTATGGAGAGTAAATATAAATGGCATTAATACAATCATTAGCGATTTTCAGTATGTATACCTGTTGGCAGTACCTCTCCTCATATTATTCAATCACTGGTTTGGTTCATAAATAATTAAGTGTGCATCAAGAGGAACACCAAGAAGCACATCTGTAACCAAACTTTAAAAATAAAATAAAATTAAAAAACCCAAGAATTGTTTGTTAGTTGTTATTGCATTTAATAATAACATGTGGTGTAACAAACACAAATGCAATTACTACCAAGACAAATGGTTTATAAATGTATAGGTGCCTAAAACATCTGCACAGGACTGTGCATGTATATAATTGTCCCAGAACACAGTAAATATAAACCTTAATTTGTATAATACAGTGACAATATCTTTCAAATCAGACATTTGGGTTGCTTATTGGTATGACCTTATGACCTTATTGGTATTCAACAGAGTATCCAAGCATCGACAGTGTTAAGAGTGAAATAGTAATTTAAATAGGCACTCTAGGACCAAATTCATTGTGAACAGGGACTGACCACTGAAATTACTTCATATTGGTGAGCAGTGTAATCTGTGTCTTGTAATGGCGTTCTTCATTTTTAATCATTCAGTTGAATTTCCTTTGATGCCACTTATTTAATTCAGGAGGGATTGTGCCGTGCTCTCATTTACATCCAACTGATTAACTGTACACACCTTCAAAATTGGTCTTTAGAGGGATTTTATGAGCCTGTTTTCACTAACAGTGTGGTAATGTGACTCAATATTGCAAACGCCACATGCAGTATTTTAGATGAATGATGAATGAAAATGTTTATCGGCGTACCTAATAGACCATCTAGCAAGATTAATTGTTTAGTACCATCTTGGCATCTTAGCTTTTGTCAATGATAAACCGACAGCTATGGGACATCCAGTGGACAATCACTGAATTAATAATTGCTGAAACTGTTCTAAGTACTGTTCCAAAGATGCCAAGACTGACTATTTACCATAATGAGGATGCCATGTTGCATCACATTATTCTTCATTACTGATAACAAATGCCCTTGTCTCCTCTGTCATATTATTAGTTAAGTTTGTATAATGCAACACTATTAGGACCTGTCCTTAGGTGATAGCATGCCATGATACCTGAGCAGTATAAACAATGCTTACCAACATTTTAAACCCAGCATACAAATGTTCATTCTCAATACTGTTCAGGTTTGGTTATAAAAATAAACGTTCCCAGAATGTTTGGCGTTCTAAGAAGCTGAATAAATTGAGTACAATGTCATGTTTGAAACATTTTTACTAACATTAAGAGAACTTTAAGCACATGTAACAAAATAATGTAATACATTTGCACAATGTTTGCTAGGAAGTTGAAATGAAAAGAAAATATGTTTACATGTAATTTACGATGTCATGCTGATAACATGTTAACATGGTGAATATGTAAAGATCTTTATTATTGTTTGAAAAAATACGTAAAATGGACTTGATGGGGGAAAAAAAGCTTATTGTATTATTGAAAATTTGGAAATACATTTCATTGATGTATGTAATGTCCAATTGTGAGAATGTATATTAATTTTACTTTCAATAAGTAATTTAGTACTCAACAAAATGCATTAATCATTAATAGTTTTTAATGAATCATGAATAATGAATATCTTAATCTTTTCACAACTCTTCTTCTAATCAAACTAACAGAAGAATGATTGTATTTTGACCAATCAGCTTCACTGAAAAGTAAACCAGTGATAGCTTTACCATTCTATAAACAAAAATGTATTACATTTGCTGCATTTGGCAGACACTCTTATCCAGAGTGACGTACAATAGTGCTTTGTTTCCATTAAGAGAATTATCTCAGCTAGTACAGACAGATTAGAGTCCAAACTATTCTTCAGTTCAGACACTTTCAGAACAAAACCATCACTAATACCTAGAAAGAAGGAACGATAGACAATCATACATAATATAAGAGCATTACAATGCATTACAATAAGTGTTTTACACTATTGCTCGCTTAAGTGATCGACAAAGAGATGAGTCTTTAGTGTGCATTTGAAAACTGCAAGGGACTCTACTATTCAAACAGCCAATTCATTCCACCACCTGGGTGCTAGGACAGAGAAGAGTCTTGATGCTAATCTTCTATGTGTCTTGAAGGATAGCAAGTCAAGCTGAGCCTTACAAGAAGCTGAAAGGATTGGAGGTGTGGCTGGAGGTGCAGCTGAATTAGCGTACATAGCAGTGCACAGT
>BRDA01085375.1:17500-22633 GCA_036984385.1 Crenuchus spilurus
TGCTGGAATTTTTAAACAGTGTCCACTCACTGTCCACTCTGTGTTGGTCCATGTTGGTCCACCTTGTAGATGTGAAGTCAGAGACACCCATCTGCTGCTGCTTAGTTTGTGTTGGTCCACTAGACCTTCAATGGTCGTCACATGACATTGCCCACAGGACGATATTGGCTGGACTATTTTTGGTTGGTGGACTACTCTCTGTCCAGCAGTGACACTGACGGGTTAAAAAAATCTCCAACAGCTCTGTTGTGTCTGATCCACTCATACCATCCCAACACACACTAACACACCACCATCTTGTCTGTGTCAAGGGTCCCATTTGTGTCTTTTTTCTCAGGCATCAGAATCACTAAATCTACTCCTCAGACCATTTCATGCTCAATCATTAACAACAATTTCCACTCAAAGGATATTTGCATGGAAATGACTATTGGTAAATCAGTGTCTAAAAAGAAAATAGGCCAAAAATTAAATCATGCCATGCCTTGTCCAGAGTGTAAATTGTAAATTGGATATGTAATATTGAACAATTTATCTGCTAGATGACTATTTATTCTGGCTGTAAAAACTGCAAATGTACTGCAAATGCAGGGCGCCTGTTAGGCTGTAATACAGAACCCATTTAAGTTGATCTTGGGTTTTTAAATGAAAGAACTTAAAGATAGATGTAGTCTGGAATGGCTTTTAATCGCCGTGACGGTACCAGTAAGACTCCTTGCCTCTCAGCTCACGTCTAGCCTGCAGTACTACTGAGGGTGAAACATCTGTTGACAAAGCATCATGCACTACATCACATCTCATACACTTACATGAAGACAGATGAAGGCACTACAGCAGGCTTTAAACCTCAAAGCCCAGTCCTGGAGGGCTGGATTCCTGGACAGTTTGCTGATCTACCTGATCAAACACACCTGATTCAACTCAGCAGGTAATTACCAGGTTTAATTGTAGTGTCAGAAATCACCAAACTGTGCTGGACAGTTTGACAGCCCAGCACTAGACATTACTAAGATTAGAAAGAGTGGAAAATCCCCATCATTTTAGAAACAATAAACCAAGAATATATAGAATAATATATGGGTTGGTGTTTTGGTGGGCTCTATTGCCTGACACTACCTCAACCCAATGCTGTATTGGAATAGCAATATTTCATGATGCAAATGGAAGAATCACAGATTGTATCTATGAAACTACTTAAT
Organism: Crenuchus spilurus; assembly: GCA_036984385.1. NCBI lineage: Eukaryota > Metazoa > Chordata > Actinopteri > Characiformes > Crenuchidae > Crenuchus > Crenuchus spilurus. The sequence goes on from BRDA01085375.1 coordinate 18,700, forward strand.
TAAACAGAAAATGAAGCAATTGGTTGTATCTGCAGATCACAGCACAGATGTTTATATGGTAGTAAATTAAAAGGCTTTTGTTTGTGAATTTGTAAGCCTACAGCTGATCATTTCATATAATGTATATAAGGTAAGCTCCCTGTAGAAAAAAATGTCACCTTGCATGTTTTAGGTTGTAGTAACTTTAGGCTCCTGCAGATGCCATTGCATGAGAATGATTGGGCAATAAATACATGCAGGATGTGTGACAAGATTTATAAACTGAAAAGTGGTGGTACAGTGCAGTGAAGGTGTCATTCAATGTGTGGAACATGGGTTGCAAAACAGATGTTAATGACTGACAAAAACGAGTGGTTGGATTTGGGTGCCAATGGGTGTAGTGTGAAGGAAGTAGCTGAATTTGCAGGTGTATTGAAGCTTATGGTCATACCAGCAGTGGCAAGTCTACAGGAAATTCTCTTCAGACTTGTGTACAACAGCTCACAAGGCCAGAGGCCTCTTGCGTATCAGTCTGCTCTATATGTCCATAGTATGAAGTTCCTTGTAGAGTGTTCTTTCAGAAATTGCTTGTGAAGGACCTGCATTGACCTCTAGAAACAATTTTGCCTGAAAGCAATTTTCATTCACAAGCCTTGAATTTTGACCACAATTCTGAGAAGAGTTTCATGTAGACTGGGATTTTTGTCACTGTTGATAGACTTGAGTGACCAAGAACTTCAGCTACTTCCCTCACACTATGGCCTTTGGCATGACCAAATGCAATTACTCCTATTTGCCAATCGTTAATATTCGCTTTGCAACCCATTTTCCACACATCAAACACAACATACCTTGCACCTGTCCTCAATCTATGAATCCTGTTGCACACACTGCAGGTATTTATAGCCAGATCATGCTAGTGTAACAGCATCTACAGGAGCCTAAATTTACTACCTCTGAACATGCAAGGTGACATTTTTTTTGTTTGGGGTGCTTATAAAATACCATAAAGGATATAGTTCAACATTTAATAATTTTTATTTGATACAATATACAATATACACATAAAGAGTTGTTTTTGTAAATTCTGCCATTTGATCATTTATTAGTCCAAACAAGAAGTCAAAACCACTATGTAATGTTTTCAACAATGGTATCAAAGAGCATACATGATTCTTTGAAACTACAGAAATGATCACTCTAAAGTGGGTAAAGGGCAGGGATCTTCTCTTTTTGTCAACAGCAAATAGTGATGTTACCATGACAATCTACCCTCTGCAAAGATCAATCATTAGGTCCAGCAGTTGCTTGCTCAGTGCAGCAGACTGAAAATGTTGACTTTTTTCTGAAATCCAATTAGCTTAGCTTCTAACTTAATTTAAAAGAACACACACTGCATTTTACAGCCTTTTAATCACTCTGGGTTTGCCCACTGTTGTCTTGGTACTGATTATTAACATGATGAGCAGCACAAGTGAACAGCTATACACTGCAATGTACTAAATATACTGCATGCGGTTCCTTTTCAAGCCTAGTTTTCCCACAAATAATTGACTGGCACAATAATTCACCAATGATGTGACCTGTCAGCCTCTCATAGAGAAGGAACACTTTTTATTGTAATGTCTACTATAAAATACTGTGATAGAACTAGAGTAATGGACTGACCATCCATTTCAGGGAACTAATACACTGGACAATTGAAAATACTTGTTTATTGGTCAGTTGTGGGTCATTGGAGTGCATCATTAACTTGGGCACAAGAGAATGAATAAAAGATCAACAGATAGAACATTAACAGTTGGTTTCAGATGGGGATTACAGATTTTCAGAATACTGTGAACTGACCACAGAATAACATCTCTCAAACATAGAGACAATAATTATAATTTACTGTATAATAAAGCCTGCATGGTTCTTGGTCATAATCTTACGGACACACGATAAATATTAACCTGTGCTAGAGAAATAAAATGAGGAAAAATGAAAAGGACTGATAATCAAATTCAAATCTTCAAGTGTATAACTGTTTTAGCTGCATTGCCCATTGCTTCTACAATACCAGTTCTAAAAACATTGGTACATGTTGGGATGTGGGGCTGTGTAAAATGTAAATAAATGTAAATAAAAACAATGCAGTGATTTGCAAATCTCTTAGACCAATATTTTATTCACAATAGAATGTAGAACGCATATCAAGCATTTTACTATTTCATTAAAAATCTTGACTCATTTAGAATTTGATGGCAGCAATGCATCTCAAAAAAGTTGGAAGTGAGGAAACCAATTACTGGAGTTTTGTGAGATGAATGTTTTCCCATTCTTGTCTGAGGTAGCATCCTAGCTGTTGAACAGTCCTAGTGTCACATTCTCGTCTGAGCCCTGTCCATTTCCTGGTGTTTTCATCATGTTTCCACCTCCTGTGATGTCACGTTATTGTTCACGGCTGTTTCCTCGTGTGTTTCTAAATTTCTGCCTCTATAAATACCCCATGTCTGTGTTGAGTCATGGTTGCTTATTAAATGTGAAGTTAAATGTGATTAGATATGAATAAATATGAATGTAGATGATTGTGGTTAATTCATACCTATCTCTGTGTCATTAAAGCCTTTTACGTTTGGATCTACCCCGTCATCCTGTCTTCTCATCTCTGCTCAACAAGCCCTATCACACATCGGTCTTTTTTGCCAAATTTTTTGTTTCATGATGCCCCAGTTATTTTCTATTGCTGAATGATCTGGACAGAAGGCAGGCTGTTGTAATGGATGCAGTATGTTGTTTAGCATTGTCTTGTTGAAATTTGCAAGGACGTCTTTGAAAGAGATGTTTGGATGGGAGCTGTTCTAAATACTGTACTGTTCAGCATTGATATTGCTTTTCCAGTACTAATTCAACCCCATGCCATCAGAGATTCAGGCTTTTAAACTGTGCACTGATAACAAGCTGAATAGTCTTTCTCCTCTTGAGTCTGCAGGATATGGTGTTCATGGTCTCCAAAAAGATTTTAAAATGTTGATTCAATCTGACCACAGAACAAGTTTCCATTTTGCCCCATTTTGCTTTTTTGTTGCATGATACAGATTTAACTTTCATTTGTGGATTGCACTGCAAACTGTGTTGACAGACAGTGATTTCTGAACGTGATCCTGAGCCCATGCAGTGATTTCAAAAACAGAATCAAACTAGTGTTTAATGCAGTGTACTGTATACTGTGTACTATTACATAGTATATATTGTAGATATACTGTACAGTATACTATTGTGTACTGTAGATGGTGAGATATTCAAAGTTTTGCAGTTGGTGAACATCTACCTATCTTTGCTTCTGAGATACTCTGCCCCTCTAAAATGCTTGTTTTATACCAAGTCATGTGACTTAGTTTCAAATTGCTACTCCAGCTGTTTTTTTTTATTAGTACCTCTTACTTATCCAGCCTTTTGATGCCCCTGTCCCAAATGTTTTGAGATGCATTGCTGCAAGCAGGGGCGTAGCAGCAAATTTGGGGCCCTGTACACTTTCAATGTCAGTGGGCCCCTATAAATGCCAGTAAATGAGGCACGTGAGAAAAAAAATGGGGGGTATTTATTTAAATAAAAAAGCATAAATAAGGTTTTAAGCTACAAACAGATCAGATTATGTTGATGTAGCTATTTACATGTTGATATATGTGGCATAAATATTGCTGGTGGATCATTTATTAAGTCTCAGCACAGAGTTTCACTTTTAGCTCTGCTGTGTTAGTAGACAATAGGCTTTAGCACACACACTGAACCAAAAGACTAACTTTAATTGGACTTTGCATAACAAGAAAACTAGGTTCACCTTTGGGAAAGAAAGCCGTCAACAGCTGTCTCCCCTCATTCTGCCTTCTTTCTTTTTCCTCCCTTTCTTTCTTCTTTTGAAATTCTGATTTCTGCTTTTTGGGCAGCATGTTGTGTAGCACCCAGGTCATTC
>BRDA01085382.1:0-2500 GCA_036984385.1 Crenuchus spilurus
ACTCACTCACACTCACTCACTCACTCACACTCACTCACTCACTCACTGACTCACTGACTCACTCACTCACTCACTCACTGACTCACTGACTCACTCACTCACTGACTCACTCACTCACTGACTCACTCACTCACTCACACTCACTCACTCACTCACACTCACTCACTCACTCACTGACTCACTGACTCACTCACTGACTCACTGACTCACTGACTCACTGACTCACTGACTCACTCACTCACTCACTCACTCACTCACACACACTCACTCACACACTCACACACTCCCTCACACTCACTCTCTTACACACACATTCACTCACTCACATACTCACACATTCACACACACTCACACAAACACTCATACACACACACCATGTTGAGTTTGATCTTTGGTTTTCAATTTATTTTTTTACATTACATGTTCATTTTGTAATACATTTTCAGTGCCTATTTGTATTTTCACTGCAGTTATTTTATGTCTAATTCTATAAATTCATGTTAAACACTTCTTTGAGACATTGTTCACAGCTAAAGAATGTTGAATAAAAATTTGGTGGTGAAAAATGTTTTTTTGTCCTAATTTAAGAGCAGTTAAAACAGACCAGTCAATTTTGACCAAGAACACTAAAGTAAGGGGCAGGAGGCGAACACGACAGGAGGGTTAGGTCAAAAATATGTTCAGTTTAACCCTATAAACCTTGATCCATCAAATGATTGGCAGAAAACTCTTTGAAACCAAAATTTTTATTTGACCTGGTCAATTATGAAAAAAGAAGCTAAACAGCACATACTGTACTGGTCAAAAGTTTCGGAACAGTTGGCCAGGTGTTCATCCTACAGCAAAATAATGACCCAAAACAACAAGTCCAAGCTCTGCCAGAACTACCTCAGAAAAAAGAACAAGATGGTCAGCTTGAAAACATGGAGTGGAGCACAGTCTCCAGACTTAAACCCCATCCAGCTGATTTGTGATGAAGTGAAAAGCAAATCAAACCTACAAGTGCCAACATTTATGTGAACTTCTGCAGCAGATTAGTGAAGAACTGTCTGAAGAATATTTGATGTCTATTGTAGAAAGAATGTCACGAGTGTGTTCAGCTGTTATATCTGACAAAGGTGGAATGTGTAACACCTGACCAAAAAAACAGATGCTCGCACATACAATAATGGTAGTTTAATAGCAGCAGGATAAGAAACAGCACTAATATACAAAAGGGGATATCTATTAAGTAAAACCCAGAAGAGGAAATAGATTGATAATCAGAATAACAGACAACCAAGCAAACAAACCAGTTGGAGAAGACAGAGGTATAGACAGGAAATGGTCTATACCAGGTCAAAATACCAGGAGACCGAATATCAAGCAGACAAAACCTGAAGTATAAGGCAAACAGGGGAATCAAATAGCAAAATGATCAAAATACAGAGATCAGAATACAGAAGGTTAATGACACTTCATATGATATGATGAGAGCAATACTTCACATTGGACCAAACAAACTGAAGAGTTTAAATAGTCTGAGTTAATGAGTCTCAGGTGATTCTGATTCAGTACTCAGGAGAGGCTGACATGCGGACAGATTGGTGATTGGTGGAGGAGCGTTGTGGAGTGGTGATATCAGCTGAGGAAGCTGACAGCCATACACAGTAAATGTGCCAGTGTTAAATCAACACTATTAGAGTTAAAGTAACACTGAGGGTGTCAAAATGTAACACACTCAGTGTTAATTTAACTCTAATAGTGTTGATTTAACACTGGCACATTTACTGTGTAGGAGGTGTGTCAGGGTTGACAGAGGTCCGGGGCATGGCAGAGTGCAGTTTGTGACCCAGAACATCCAACATCAGTACCTGAGCTTAGTAATGCTCTCTTTGATGAGTCCAAAGTTTAGATACATTTTGCTCTATAAATTGATTCCATGAGTTCTTATTTTAAGAACTTTTTATTTTATTTTAATGAATTGAATTATTAATTATTTGAATTTCTCCCCTCCTATCCTAAGAAGAATGCTGGCTGTTGTCTCTGCCCAGGAGCATGCAGGCTGCCATGCCATCTTGCAGACTGAGGTGCTCAGATTGTTCAAGCAAAGCAACTTTTTGCACCCCCTCCTTTCCTCCCAGACCCACACCTTCTTTACTTTATATCTTTATATCTTTACTGCGTTTCCCATAGTCTATGTGTGCTTGTATGCAAAGAGGTTTTTTTTCATGTTTACATATGTTTACGTTTTTTTTTTCTCTTATGTTCTTCCTCTTTCATGAATGCTGTTTTCTTCCTTACTTTAAGGTTGGCACTGTGTTTAACGGCTGCCCTGCCAGCAGGTGCTGGGACCTAATTTTCCGCAAGGGATCAATAAAGTATATATGTATCTGTAACTCCTATGCTTTAATTTCAGAGAGCAATGAGACATTAAACTCAATCATTTTCAATACCAAATATATATATATATATATATATATATATATATATATATATATATATATATAATGTGCATGTA
>BRDA01085382.1:7500-18036 GCA_036984385.1 Crenuchus spilurus
CACATGCTTTCAATCCATAGTGTTGACATTTACCTTTTTGTTGCTCATCACTGCATGCACTGCTTTAGTTTGTGCTTGCGATCATTGTTGTGCTGAAAGGTGAAGTTTGTCTGATAGAAGCAGCTTGTCTTACAGCATCTTCCTGTATTTTGCACCATCCATTCATCCATTCATGCTATTTAAAATAAGATGCCCAGTCCCTCCTGAAAAAAAGCATCCTCACAAGATGACGCTGCCACCTCTATACTTCACTACTGGCATAGGGTTTATTTATGAATCTGAATTTCTGTCTCAGTTGACCACTAAGCCTTATTCCACACTTTAGCTGCTTCACTCTGATTTCTGGCAAACTTTAGATAGAGATTTTAAAGTGTTTTTTCTTTAGTAATGAACTTTTGCTGAGTTTAAATGGAAGGTCTTGTCTAGGCAGGAACAGCTTCCATTCCATCTCAATTGGTCCAACTGTGCTCACTGGAATATCCAAATGCTTTTTATAAGATCTTTTCTATAGCTTTCTCTCACATCCACAGCCCAAGCAATCATACTTGAGTTAAGGGGTACTTTTATCGAGAAAGTTGAACTTTATTAAAAATTCATGAGTAGACATAAGCCAACCGTGGCTTTCTAAGGCCAATATCTTTCATTTGTGTACAGTTTCCTCAGGACATGAGTTGAATATTTATATTTATGAACATTATTTTTCAGTAGTAATTTCTGTAGCTTCAGCCTGAAAAAAAATGACACAAAATATCTGTCATTTGTAGTTCAGATGAATCTGATGCTTTTTATGGACATTGAATACTGTATTTCCAAAGTTACAGTATGATGGCAAAAACAATATTTCCTCAAAAGAGATGAATAAACACTAAACCCCACACACATACATACACTTTGTACATTATTCACATTGATTCTCATGAACAAGGAGAGAAATTGCTTGGCTAGATTTGAACAACTGGATACAAAGAAGACCACAGAGCTAAATATGACTGTAGATTGTGAGCTGTAAACATCCTACCAGCTTCATATCTCAGGTTGAGGTTTTTTTTCAATAACACAAATAGCAGGGGGCAGCATGCCAAAAAGTTGACACATAGGTTTGTTTTTTAGTCCACTTCACTATGTAATGCACTTCACACAGCGATGCCAAAATGGCAGTTGATTGACTGCAATGTGCACTGAAACACTGAGGCAGGAATTTTAACAAGATCATGACAATATGATCTATCTGTTATTCTTATTCTCCCACAAAAGCTCTTAGTGAGCTATTACTTCATGTTTTTTAATTGTGTAACTTAAATATCATTCAAAGATTGATATCCTTCCCCTTTAGAGTCTGGCAAGTTTCACTATAGTACCATTCAAACATTTGGACTGTTTTTAATAGGCAGTTTATGTTGCAACTATGTATACAAAATGATTGTAGTTATGCTAATATTCTTCAGGCTTTAGAGGTTTTATAGAAAGCTATAAATATGAAGCAAATCCCAATAACATGCAGGGCTGTATATGATTCCACAACAACTGTTGTATGTATTGTATAATGTCTGTGTCTTATGTGTTGTGATGTTTAATATTTTAAAGGAGATGTTGTTTATCTATCTATCTATCTATCTATCTATCTATCTATCTATCTATCTATCTATCTAAGTAGGCTGATAGTAAACTTTATTTGGATAGGCTACTATTGCTCCATGTAGATAATCTACCTGTTATCTATAAGTTTTCATATTATTAACAAAGGTTTTCTTAAAACTAGTTGGGTAACACTTTCTGTGAAGCCTACATTTATAAGTCGTTATAAATGTGTTTATAACTATTTATAACTTGGTAATAATGCTTTGTAAACATACGTATAATCTCTTATAATGCATCATAAGCCTGTAATTATACATTATAACTCTGAGTTTGATGACTTATAAACATGTTATAACATTAACATTATAATTCATTATAATGCATTATAAGCAAATTAATGATCTGTGCTGTTATAAAGGCCTTTTTACAATTATAAAGCATCATGAACATTCAAAATGTTTGAGTGCTTCAATATATCAGAAAATACAATTCACATGAGTGTGCCTGAAAAGTTGTTACAACTGAACTGAACTGAACTACATGTGAGTGCTTAGACAGAGTGAAATTATTCTTCTCAAAGTACAAAATAATTGTATGCTTTAGTCTGTTTTCTTTGAAATTGAAGAACTGAAGTTTTAAAATGGTAATAATCAGGGTTCCCGCAGGCTCTTAAAAAGTCTAAAATTCTAAACTTTAAATTTAAGGCCTTATAAAGTAAGTAAGTAAACTTTATTTCTAGAGCACATTTAAAAACCACAAGTGCCATCCAAAGTGCTGTACAATGCAAGATTAAAGCAAGATGTACACATGTGCATATACGTATAAAATAAGTAAAATAAATAAAAATATAAAATATATAAAATAAATTAAAATAATATAAAATATATATACAAGACAAATACCAGCATACAGCAACTAATTATAATAAAATAAAATAAATTATAAGATTAACCTTGAATCAATGTCTATTTGGATTAATCCTGTGTACTGTAGGCCTGAGAATACAGATATGTTTTTAACTTGGATTTAAAAACATCAATTGTGGGTGAAAGCCTGATAGAGATGGGCAGGCTGTTCCACAGTTTGGGTGCAGCAACAGAAAAAGCTCTGTCACCTTTCATCTTTAGCCTGGAATGTGGTACAGCCAACAGTATCTGATTTGATGAGCATAGGGATCTTTGCAGTGTGTATGAACATAGCAGATCAGCAATATAAGTTGGAGATGTGCCATTTAAGGCTTTAAAAACAACCAAAAGTATCTTAAATTCAACCCTGAATTTAATAGGCAGCCAATGTAGGAAAGCCAACACTGGGGAAATATACTCCCTCTTCTTGGTCCCAGTTAGTAGCCTAGCTGCTGCATTTTGAACCAGTTGTAGATGTGACAGAGTTGATTGGTTGATACCCAAGTAAAGAGAGTTACAATAATCAAGCCATGATGTAATAAAAGCATGAATGACCATTTCCATGTCCTTAAACGTTAACATGGGTTTGAGCTTGCCAATTATTCATAACTGATAAAAACTGGCACTAACCACAGAGTTTATTTGCCTATCAAACATTAGCGCAGAGTCAAAAAGAACACCAAGGTTTCTGGCGTAACACTGAATATTGATTGATAAAGGCTGTAGATAATTTGTAATTAGCTTAATGCTGTCTGGGTGACCAAAAGCAATAGCCTCTGTTTTATCATCATTCAGTTGTAAAAAATAGTTTGATAGCCAAGTCCTTATGTACTGCAGACAATCACGTATTGCATATATGGTGCAGTTATCACCTTGCTTGACTGGAAAGTACAATTGCATGTCATCTGCGTAGCAGTGGTATGAGACATTATGTTGCGAAAAATGGTCTGGAGAAGAAGCATGTACAGGGAAAACAACAATGGACCCAGGACAGAGCCCTGTGGAACTCCACAAGTGAGTTCTGCCAGGGAAGATGAAGAATTTTTGAGAGGTATGAGGTAAACCATTCTAATGCTGTTCCCTTGATGCCAACCACACATTTAAGACCAGAAGGATTTTGTGATCGACAGTATCAAATGCAGCACTGAGATCTACTAAAATCACAGCACACTTCCCAGAATCAACATATCTAAAGTCTTAAAACCGGCCAAATATCCTTCCAAGGTCTTAAATTAAACTGATTAAAGTCTTAAGTTTTTACTTTTACTTTCAGAGAAGCGTGGTCTAATTGGAAGATAGTTTGGCTAACTTCTGCTAACGTTGACTAAATGCATCAGTGTAAATGTAGTTCTGTTCTCTGTGTTTATGTGGGGGCTACCGGTGTGGGCCGTTGTCTGTGAACTACAAATCCTATGATAACTGCATGCTACTACTTCCGTGAAGACACTGTTAGAGCCGTTGACAACCTTGGGTGCCATAGCAACTGCCTTGGGTGCCATAGCAACCGCCTTGGGGACCATAGCAATGGCCTTGGGGACCAAAGCAATGGCCTTGGGTCCCATAGCAATGGCCTTATGGCCCATAGCAACCGCCTTGGGAAACACAGCAACCGCCTTAAGTGCCATAACAACCGCCTTGGGTGCCATAGCAACCGCCTTGGGGCCCATAGCAACAGCCTTGGGTGCCATAGCAACGGCCTTGGGGCCCATAGCAACGGCCTTGGTTTCCTTCAGCACTTTTCTAGTTTTACAACAGTGATGTTTATAGTACTTTATAATTCATTTATAACAATAATGTTAAACATCACTTTACTTGAAGCACTCATTTATGGCATTATAAACATTAATTATGTGTTTATTATTACTAATATGTATTTTAGGTGCTTTATAATTATTCACAGGTGACATTCAACCAAAATTCATGCATTATAATGCGTTATAAGGAAAAAATGCATTAAATGTATAGTGAAAGTTGTGTTACTATGTGATTATTACACATTATCTATAGTTTATTATAGGAGCTTTATGATGCATTATTTGACTTTATAAGTGTGCTTACAAAGCTTTAACACAAAGCTACAAAGAGTTATAACCACATTTATAATGGCTTATAAATACAGGTTTCATAAGTTCTTTATAACTGCTCAGTTCATTGTCGGTTTATAAAGCATTACAATGATTGAAAACGTTTATAATGAGGAAAAAACTTCAAATGTCTATCACTTTACTTGAAGCACTCTGGGATGGCATTTTGAATGTTCATAATGCTTTATAATTGTAATAAGGCCTTTATAACAGTGTAGAACATTATTTGCTTATAATGCATTATAATGAATTATAACATTAATGTTATAACATGTTTATGTCATCAAACCCAGAGTTATATATAATTAGAGCCTCATGATGCATTATTAGAGTTTATAAATATGCTTATAATGCATTATTACCAAGTTATAAAGAGTTATAAACACATTGATAATTACTTATAAATGTAGGCTTCATAGAAAGTGTTACCACTAGATGATATTTAATAGAGTTAGCTTTAGGTTTAAGTATGTTTTGGGTTGAGGTTAAAGTTAGGGGTTAGGACTCTGGTGAGGTTAAGGTAAGTGAAAATTAGACTCAGTAAGACACAGAATGTTTATTTATTTAATAATTTTCCTTCTTTTCTATCCAGAGTCCAGGAAAAATGCAGACTGGTGGATCTTCAGACAAGCTATGAAGACCAAGTGAAACATTAGTGTAGTAGTGTAGTGTAGTGTAGTAACTTTTTATTCATGACTATAGCTCAAATCCTGTAACACATCATTGCTAGCATGCTAGTCATAGTTCTCTTAAATCAGTGCACTGGTGTGGTGGCATTGAACTGAATAGAAACTGATCAGCATTTACATGTATCAACATATAGGACAAAATGACTAGATCTCCATGGACCGTTTCATGGATACTCTGGGAGGCGCCAACATTTTGGGTAGCGCAAAGGATTGTGGAATTGTTTGGGGGCAAGACGTACGTCAGTGAATCCAAACTAGAGATAAACAACGGGGAAAGGAGACTGCTGCTCTGTTTTTGGCTGCAATAATGATCGCAGATACAAAGAAAAGTTAGTATTGTTATATTTACTACTATTTATTACTCAGTGTGTGTTATTCTTCTGAAAATGTGAGGATTTTACTAAAATTCGGCCTACCACAGCTTGGACCCAGCTCTTGTACAGATCTATATATAGTACAACCCCCTAAATTTGTGTCCCATTTTTATTTGTGACTTCAATATTCTGAGCTCTGTCAATTCAACAGTTTGTTATATAAATAATTCAGTACAAAATACAGAAAGCATACATATATAGTCACCTTTTTTTCTTTTTAAACTCTACACCTATTCACCTGTGCAGTCATATTTTGATGATGTTTTTGTGTTTCCTGAATCCTGGTGTAATTTTTGGTCCCTATGTTACAATTTTTAAACTTCTATTATGTAGAATACTCCACTGTCAATGATTCGTGCTAGTAAGAAAAATTGTACCTCTGTTTAATCCATCATATTTTCTTTAATATTTAAATTACACAATTCAGCTTTAAGTATAAAGAAAAATGATTTCTGATAATTTTGTAATGAACTGTTGAATTGACAGAGCTCAGAATATTAAAGTCACAAATAAAAATGGGACATAAAACATAAATAAAACATTATTAAAAAATGAAGTCAGCTGATTACCTGAATATACTGAACGACCAGGTTATTCCATTAATGGCATTTTAAAAAAAAATTGCGGAAGCGGGTGGGGTGGGGTGTGTGTGTGTGTGTGCGGACGAAGGGGATGCGTGGTGCCCTTCAAAGCCATGTGGTGCTGTCATAAAATTGTGGTGCGGACTACGGAGCTCTGCCACTGCTGATGGCACAGGCATAATCCAAGATTACAATGCCAGGATTCATTAGGTTCAAATTGTGAAAGAGTGGTTCAGGGAGCATGAGACATCATTTTCACATCAAGACCTAAACCACACTGAGAAGTAGAGTAACTGCATTTATTTCTCAAAAAGTCAACAAAAGTAACAATAATAAAAGAGCACAATGTAAAAACTAACAAAGAAAAGTTTCAAAAAGTTCAATAGTAATATCTATAGTTTTTTTGCCTTCTTAATCCACTGTTGCCGTCTTATGGTTATCTTCAATGGGCCCTGCACTTTAAGGTGTTAGAAAGGAGAATTCATCCCAAGTTTAGTGTCAAACTGCAGCTTCTGTCGCTTTTGGTACCTCACCCGCATCCTGCAACAAACATACATACATTAAAACGGAGAAACAAAAGCATGTACACCTAAGTTGGGAAAAAAAACTGTGGAACAAGGCAAAAAAAGGCTGAAAAGCACAAGTAACACTGTTGTGAATGTTTCCACAATTAGCAGTTTAACTGGTAAAAGGTGAGGTCATAAAGCCTAAGTATAAAAGGAACATCCACCAAAGCAATAATCAATGCAAGGATGGGTCATGTTTTGGGCCAAATTGGTGAGATAATTGTCAGTTCAAAGACAGTGTTAATTAGAGCATGACTGCAAGGAATTCTATCACCATCTACAGTTCATAATATCATGAAAAGATTCAGGGAGTCAGAGGAAATCTCAGTGTGTAAAAGGCCCAGGGCAGAAACTGGTGCTGAATGTGTGAGACCATTTTATGAGAAACCATCATACCACAGTGATGGACTTGGCCACATGAGCTTGAGAGTATTTTGGAAAATCATTGTCATTTAACAAAGTTCACCACTGCTTCAGGAAATGTAACCTGAGACTGTATTATACAAAGAGGAAGCCATGTATTCATTTTGTTAAGTGTCACCAGCAAGTTCTTTGATCTCAAAGTCACCTGAGATGGACCAAAAGACAATATAAATGTGTTTTTTTTTTATTAGACAAGTACATGTTGCAGTTTGTTTTTGGGAAAAACAGATATCAGATTATATGTGTCAAAAATGAAAAATACCAACCAGACTGTTATCAAAGACAAGTGCAACAAAATAGCATCTATGATGGCATGGAGGTGCATCAGTGCCCATTGCATGGGTGATCTGCATTTATGAGAAGGTGCCATGAATACAGAGGCTTAACATTGGTATTTTGCTTCTGTCAAGACAATGTATTTTCCCAGAAACTCAGCCAGGCAATGCCAGGACTCATTTTGCACAAGTTTCAACAGTGTGGCTTCATAGATATATAGTATGTGTGCTTGACTGCAGTTCAGATCTGTCTCCTATTTAAAATTGTACAATGCATAGTGAAGATGAGAATTAGACGATGACCACAAACTATTGAGCAGTTCAAGTCTTGTGTACAGCAAAAATTACCAAAAAAATAATTGCAAAACTGCAACAATTCATATCTTAAATTCCCAAATGATTAAAAAATCAAATTAAAAGAAATGCTGTGGTTCAGTATTAAATAAGCATTCTGTCCAAACACTTTAGAGAGTGTTGCAGACATCAATTTCTAAATTTGCTTATATTTAACAATTAGACTTAAGTTTGTCATTGAAAGCACTGCAAATCATTTTTTGTCTTTTTGTCTGTTAATTAAAGGTTCAAATGAATTATAAAATTTTTAGAAAGTGTCCCAACTTTTCTGGAAAACATTATTTATATACTGTGTATACATGAAGATTTAAAATCTCAATACTAGTCATTATTTGAAGTATCTTTGCAACAACACTAGGTTATTCAATGATATAAAATATATTATTAATTATCTATATGATTTCTTGTTAACAACGACATTATAGAATCTCAACCATTTTACAATAATGTGCAGTAGTCTAAAATTCATTAATTAGTAAAAATATGTTTTTTAAATTTCTCTGAATTAATTTTAATTACATGTTACAGTTATCAATGCTACACTGTACTAGTTTATTAGAATCATTCCACACTTCTATATATCACAACACTGCTTTTATAATATTGAAAACAATGATTACAAATTTTTGAGTGTTGATTCTAAGCTTTTGAATGTTACTTGAACTTGACAAATGTTGCTGTCAATAGACAACATTAGTATATTATCATTGATTTTTTTTTCTCAAAATATGTACAATATTAAATCAAACTACTACAATCACTTAATAATATAAAACTAAGCACTGTATTTAATTACTGCATTTAATAATAAGTAGGTATTTTTGAAGGAATTAATATAATAAGTCACTCTAGTGCTTTGCAGTACATTTTCATGCATTGTCTACATGCAGAGCAGTATTTTGTCAGACTGTAAAATATAATGCTCATTTGGGGACATCTGGACAGTAAGTCCTCCATTATCCCTGGACTCAGGCCTATACTGACTCTATAGGTCAGATAAGCCTTGAAACCACACAACATACAGCAGCCGGGGATTATAACCTCCAGTATTCACACGCACATCTGCCTGCATGTTTACGTAACTGACTGTCTCCTAACTAAGTACAGGTCAAATGTCAAGCTTCCACGTTCAATGTCACCCCATATAACTTTCTGCTATATTCATTTTCACTAAACCCATTCATATTTCCACCACAAAAGTGACCTCAAAGCAGCTGCCACTGTGCATTAGCCTTATCACAATCCTTCATTAAATTCATATCATTTCAATATTGAGTCTTTCCTCAAACAACATTTTACAACATTCTATAAAATGACAGATCCGTACGGCAAGATGTTTTCAGCTTAATTTTTTTAAATATTTCAATAATTTTAGATTTTAAAATAATGCATTTTTAATTTTATGAGATTTTAGATGCATTTTATTGAGTGAGATGTTGCTTGTTGTATGTCATTTTTGAGTGAAAGTTTGGATGTTGCTATTTACTGAGCATGATTTAGACTGCTGTTGTTTACTGACTGAGATTTGGGATGTTGTAGTTTAATTAATTAAAATTTTCAGGGATTTTTTTGGTTTGATTTGTTTTATTATCCCAATTATCTCCCCAATGTGTGTAGCCAATTGACTCACACATTCACTGACTGTCTATCACTTGTAATGTCTTTGACTCTAGGAAGGTGCAGACTAACACAGGCCTCCTCCAATGCATCTGAAGTCAAGCTCCACCTCTTTTTCAACTGCTGCCGATACATCGCAGCTCGGAGGAAAGTGCAGGATCCCCAGTTCTGATGGATGACCTAGCAGACGTCTGAGCCAGCTGACATTACTTAGTGCTTGGGAGAGTGCAATCTTACCTGCCCAGAAACAGCACGGGCCACGGCTACCGATGGCAAGCAGAATGACCTGGGATTTGAACTCATGATTCTTAGATCATAATGACAGTGCCTTAGTCCACTGAGCCACTCGGGGCATTTTGAAGTTTGTCTGTGATTTTAGTGGTTGCAGTTTATTCAGAGAAATTTTAGATGTTGTTTATTGAGTGACATTTTAGATGTTATGTCATGTTATGTCATGTCATACGCCGTCATCGCTTCGCGATGGTAGGCTGCACAGACGAGTCACTTCTCTCCAATGCCATCTGTCTCTGGTTGCTTGTAGCAGGCTAGCACCTGATAATCCAGTCCATGTCTTGATGTTATCCATACAGGTTATTCTTATATTATATTATATTATATTATATTATATTATATTATATTATATTATATTATATTAGATGTTATAGTTTACTGAATGAGAATTTGGATGTTGTAGTTTTTTGAGTCTGATGTATTTTTAAATGTGATTTTGGAGATTGAAGTTTATTAACTAATTTTTGATGTATTTTAATTAATGTTATTTTGGAAGTTATAGTTTATTGAGTGAAATTTTAAATGAGAGTAAATGTAACTTTAATATAACTTTATTGTTGATGCTGGAAATATCAATGATGCTTTCTATATCAAGCCAATTTTGAATACTCTAGAGTACTCATAATTCATTTTTAAAATATTTTTTTGCAGAGTTTATTTTAAATATACAATGGTTTACATCAGAATCATATTCTGTGTGATGTTGTAATACAAACTGGATTCCAAAAAAGTTGGGACGCTATACAAATTGTGAATAAAAACTGAATGCAATTATGTGGAGATGGCAAATGTCAATATT
>BRDA01085383.1:11510-32850 GCA_036984385.1 Crenuchus spilurus
ATGATTACCAAGAGAAACTCTGACACCAGGGTCGAGAGAAGTCCAGTAACTAGTTCAGGAGGACATATCAAGCCCCGACTGAACTATACAGGAGGACTTGATCAATGACCTGAAGAGAGCTGGGACCACAGTCTCAAAGAGAACCATTAGTAACGCACTATGCCATCATGGCTCAAAATCATGCAGGGTATTCAAGGTCCCCCTGCTCATGCCAGCACATGTCCAGGCCCATTTCAAGTTCGCCAATGAGCAGAGAGGCATGGGAGAAGGTCATGTGGTCAGATGAGACCAAAATAGAGCTTTTTGGTACACAAGTCCAATCGTAATGTTTGGAGGAATAATAATGCTGAGATGCATCCCAAGAACACCATACCTACTGTTAAGCATGGGGGTGGAAACATCATGCTTTGGGACTGTTTTTCTGCAGAGAGGACAGCACGACTGATCCGTGTTAAGGGAAGAATGAACGGGGCCATGTAACGTGAGATCGTAAGCCAAAACCTCTTCCATCTGTAAGAGCATTGAACATGAAACGTGGCTAGGCCTTCCAGCATGAAAATTACCCCAAATACACTGCTCGGGCTGTGAAGGAGTGGCTCCGTAAAGGTCCTGGAGTGGCCTAGACAATTTGTGGAGGGAGCTGAAAGTTTGTGTTGCCCAGCAACAGGCCCAAAACATCACTGCTGTAGAGGAGATTTGCATGGAGGAATGAGCCAAAATACCAGCTACAGTGTGTGCAAACCTGGTGAAGACTTACAGAAAACGTTTAACCTCTGTCATTGCCATGTTACAAATTATTGAGTTGAACTTTTGTTATTGACCAAATACTTATTTTCCACCATAATTTACAAATAAATTCTTTAAAAATCCTACAATGTGATTTCCTGGATTTTTTTTCTCATTTGTCTCTCATAGTTGAAGTGTACCTATGATTAAAATTACAGACCTCTCTCATCTTTCTAAGTAGGAGAACTTGCACAATCAGTGGCTGACCAAATACTTTTTTCCCCCACTATATATATATATATATATAGACTGCACAAAAAAATAGATAAAGGGAACACCAAAACAACACAATGTAACCACTCATCACCGTTAGCCCAAAGACACGGCATGACAAACACAGAAAAACAGGACTTCTTCCAGCCAAAACTCGACCACAACTCAGGTAGAGGCAAAGTAATAACTGCTTCAATAGCCCGTTTCATTGTCAAAGACTTAAGACCACACTGTGTGGTGAAGAATGAGGGCTTTGGGGACTTGTTTAAAACCCTGGAGCCCCGGTACCACATCACGTGACAGTATTTTACTGATTCTGAATTCACATGCCAAATACAACTATACTAGTTCTCTAGTATTTCATTAATCTATCTGAAAGCAAGCAAAAACACATTTTCAATATTAACTTATGTTGAATCATAATGTAAATTATCTATTTTAAACAAGTAACTTGTATTATTTCCTACCCGATTATATTGAACTGAATCGTATCGAAATCCTCCTCAATCGAATCGAACCGAACCGGATCGAATTGGTCCAATTTAAAATAAAGCGTTTCTGAATCGTATCATACCGCATGACTTGAGATACATATCAGATCGTCATTTATTGGACATAGCATATGGCAGGACTTAGCATGGAACTACCATCATACTAGGGTCACATTGTTCATTTATTCCATTGGTTTTAACAGAACAACATTTTTGGACATTAGTATGATGGTAGTACGGTTGTACATTTTTGTCAAGATTTGACTTTTTTTTTGACATCACTAATGGGAGTAAAATCGACTTGGAAATTTGAGTCTTTTTCTGCAAGGGACAAAGTGACTCTGCACTGCTGTGTATCAATATGCACTGACATAGTTCAGAAAATGTTATAAATCAGAATCATGATGATATTTATAAAGTTCAGAAAAGGAAAATGTCCATTGTGTAGACAATAGATGGCATACTTGCCATCAGACATTAAGTTTATTTTGTTTTTATTGAACGATGCTGTCTAGGACTAGACTGTAGGAACAATGACGTCTTAAGCATCCATTCTCCCTGACTGTGTCCTAGACTACAGTTGTTTACCAAGCTACTCTGTACAGAAGACATGCAATTTAGCACTTGCACCTGCATAGTTCACTCACTCTGTAGAATATTCAGGAAAGCTGTTGTGAGCCGTAAACAAACAAAAAGCTTTAAAGCAACAGAACCAATTAGGAGCCTTGCAGGGTCAGCCTAGCCCTCCTCAGGGGAGAGGCAATGATAAATAATTTCTAGGTTAAAAAGCAATGGGTCGGCCAGAACAAAATGCATTGTGTTCCTTAACTCTGACAATTTATATTGGCAGTGAATTATACATGAAGCACGCCGTGAAACACTGTAGTGCCCAGCGAGGGGGAGATAATCTTCAATCTTTGTAAAGCACTTCAACAATGGTGTGTATGACAAACAGTGAAACAGATTTGGCATGAGGCTGTGTGTCTTTTAGCATCCTCTACAAACAGCAGCCGGGTAGAGAACAAAGAGCTGCTCGACTGAGCTTTATCACGCAAGAGAGATAGAGAGAGAGAGAGAGAGAGAGAGAGAGATAGAGAGAGAGAGAGAGAGAGAGAGAGATAGAGAGAGAGAGAGAGAGAGAGAGAGAGAGGGGTATACACTGCACTGCTTCATCAAAATAATCAATTCCACTCTACTCTGTGTGGAATGTTTGTTGGATTCATAAGCCACTAATTATTTGGCAAAAAAAAAAATTATAATAATTTTGCACAATTACCACAAACATACTCAGTCAGCTAAGACACTATGGGTGCTTCTTTAGTTTTGTATTGGAGCTATGATGCTAATTTACAAAGAATGGAAACGTATGGCATATTCATCACACATTGCCTTAAAGTGTGACACATTGTTAAAAAGATGTATGTGGTTTCTGACATTGTATGACATTCTGTTATTTATAAAAGTGTATAGAAGTATGAATACATTTCAGGAATTAAGATGGCTGCTTCCACTGTTTTTAGATAGGCAATGTCTGTCTATATTTCAGTCATAGTTACATGTTTCAGCTCATCAGCTGCTGATATGGAGTGAGGGAGGAAATTGTGTAAAAGTTTATTCTTTTGCTGAACAAAGTCTTTTGATTCACAGACTTAATTTCAGAATAACACAAATATGACATTTGTTCTCCAAAATCTGTGAAATGCCACCTATGCTATTTGGGTATAGCTTCAAGTGATATTCAAAAAGTGTTGTTCTACGTTTAGTGGTTCACGAGACGAAACCTGGTTTTGAACAAAAACACACAACACATAAGAAAAGTCTGAAAGAAAAAGAAACCCTCCCTGGCTAAGCTCTGATGTGAATCCACCATGCTGGAAAAATGTCTGCCATATGCTTTAATTAAGTGTAAGTAGGCTAGCAAACAAAGAGGAGAGATCTGCATTGTCGGTTCACTACTTTTCCGTTTGATGCGTTGTGTCCAATTGGTGTGTTCCAGCGCAAATGAGTGTTGAGAAAGGGAGAGCTGCAGTTCATTCTTTCCCCCGTACACTTACACAATGGCATAATCTGTCATGAAGACAAGGAGATGGAGGCAGAGAGCTTATGCATTCAAAGTTTTCTGCCTCAAGATTAAAAATTTCCACTCCGAGAGTATCGTCGCAAGGCGAAAAAAAGTCGTGCTCAGACCGTACACATTTCTTTCAAGCAAATCCAGTCACGCGGTGCTATTGGACCATTGTCCTCGGCCTACTCTCTTTTTCCAAGATGTTAGTCTTGCAAACTCACAGAAAGTGTAAATGCAACTGCAATACGACGCCTCCACCCCCATTGCGCTTCATACCGCACAGACTAACTTATGTGGTCAAGGTTGTAAGAAGCCAAAATATAATGAGATCATATCCCATTCTTCTCTTTCTTGCTTGTCAAAGTTTGTACAAACAGCTTGAGTTTCTATGCCCAGGAACTTTGAATGAAGGACTTTTCAAAGCAGCACATGCTATGAGTGCTACTGATCCATTGGATTCTAGCAGAAAGAACTGCAAACCTGACCTACTGTGGTGAACTGTGTGACTAGAGCTATGCCTTCAATTTGGACCAAATGTTGGTGATAAAACAAGATCAAGCTTTTTTGCACAGCACATTTCTTCTAGCCTTCATATGGGACTATATTATAATGCTAGTAGTGAGCTATAATTAATGTTAAGCTAAATGTTTTGGCCATTCTTGAATAAACATAGCCATCTGAAGTTTATTAAAGACT
Source organism: Crenuchus spilurus (assembly GCA_036984385.1). Taxonomy (NCBI): domain Eukaryota; kingdom Metazoa; phylum Chordata; class Actinopteri; order Characiformes; family Crenuchidae; genus Crenuchus; species Crenuchus spilurus. Next base: position 15,762 of record BRDA01085383.1, read on the forward strand.
TACCGTGTTAATGATGTGAAATGATTAAAATATGTATTATTTAGTAGTTAATCACAAAATTAATCACATTATATTTTCTTGATCAAATAAGACTCCAAACAAAGACTTTTTAATTTAAAAAAGTACAGTATCTCACAAGTGAACACAATACGCTTCAGTGAAATGTATTTCTGAATATACAAGGATGCATATCTATTGTATCTAATTATATCTTCCTTACTACAGAACCTTTCACCAAAACAAGAAACTGGCAAGTTTTGAACTCTCAATAAAATCAATTTTAATAAATATTTTCTCTTTTTTGGAAGGACCTACACATTAACAGGTGTTAAGCTTACCTTTAATCTGCTCTGCACTTTAAGACATAACAAACTCTCCATAGCAATGAGCACGATCTAACAAAAGTGAAAAAATATATATACATTCTGATTGTTTGAGTGGCATATTAATGGGCTGCAAGAGGCTCAACTGACTAACGCACTGTCACTATGATCTGAGGATTGTGAGTTCGAATCTCGAACATCAGCAGCGGAGGCCTGAGAGAGCACAATTGGCTGTGCTGTCTTCAGGCAGGTAAGATGGCACTCTCTCCACTATAAGTAATGTCGGCTGGTTCAGGCATCTGCCAGGTGATCTATCAGAACTGGGGATCCTGCATTTTCCTCTGAACGCCTTGGCTGCCCAGACACGGTGTATCAGCGGCAGTCTGAAGAAGGCCTGTGTTAGTCTACTCAGTCAAGGACTTTGCAAGTAAAATGGAGAGAGTCAATGAGTGGGTTTGTCAATTAACTACCAAATCACATTGGGATAAAATTGAGGTAAAAATAATAATAATAAAAAAAAAGCATATTAAAAAGTAAATAAGTCCCACATCACTAGTGTTTTATTGTTTTTCTTTTTGGAGAACAATAATCAGCTCTTACTGATCTGAAATATGAAATGTGCTCTGAATGAACTTATAAACTTGCTCTGAGTATGAGTTGTGCACGTGGTCAAAATCTTGAAAATATGTCATAAAAAATAGCCATAAAAATGATTGCTGTTAAAGATTTATATAAACACAGTTAATAGCACATTAACAATGACAGCCCTACTTTGATTTCATATTTATTTGCATTTGTGTTATGTGCCGTTAGCCACTGGTTTAATGGGTGGTGCTGGAAGCCTCATCAATGCCACTATTTATACCTGCTAGACTGATGTGTTATGCTGGCTTTGTTCTTTTGTTTCAGCCTTTTTTGTTCTTTTTTGAGTGTTATGATTTAGTTTTTGTTACTGTTTCTGGCCTTCCAGCCAAATGGACATAAATGTACTGATGCTTTATATTTCCACACTTTATAAAATCAGGGGTCATGCCATTTGCTTTTATATTATTGTATAGGGAGGTTTGTGTGAGTGTTTTCTTTTCTTACTCTGGGACATACAGTGTTTAGTTTTTACTAAAGTGTAAAGACATATTAGCATACACAAACATGGCCTGGTGTGTAGTGGTTTCAAAGCAGCTTCTTTAGTGTTATTAGTATAATTGACAAATTAGCTACCACTCAGAGTCAATGGCCAGTATTTATCAGGGAATGCTGATCTAGGATCAGGTCTCATAGTTTAGTCAGTATTATATAAAACAAAAATACAAATATGTGCCATGATTTCCAGAAAACCTAAATTTTCTGAAAAATTTTCAGTTCTACATAGGTACATCTTTGTCCCACAAGAAAAAAACAATAAATATACACTACAGGTGTGTACCTTAAATATGAACAAAGTTATTTACCCTCAATTTTGAAAAGGTGCCAATAATTTTGTCCAGCCCATTTTTGGAGTTTTGTGTGAAATTATGTAAAATTTGCCTTTTTTCCTCTGTTTTTTGTGTTGTTCCAATACACACAAAGGAAATAAACACGTGTATAACAAAACATGTGTAACTGCAATAATTTTCAGGGAGAAATACTTTTCTGGAAAAAACATCAGGGGTGCCAACACTTTCGGCCATGACTGTAAGGGGTCCAGCCCAGTAACAGGAAAGTTACTGTCCTAGTTCAGTATCTTTTTATGAGAGTGTAGAGTGTTTGTCTAGAAGGTTCTCAATATTCCCAACTATTTTCCAATATTACAATCATGACAGTGACTTTTCAGTTCAGCCACTTCCTCCAATATCAGTGAGACAAGTGTATGGACCACTTTATTCCTCCCTCACCTGAAAGAAACATCTCTAGAGATTAAAAAAGTAAACACTTGTTTGAGCATTCAGCTAAAAACATGATAAACTGATGTTTATCAGCTTAGTTTAATGCAGTCCAAGTTTCACTTAAAATTTTTAAATGTTCAGAAAAAACCTTGTATCTCCAAAAGGGTAACTATAGAGGAATAAATTGTGCCAATGAATGGTTCAGAGACAAATCATATTTACATGACATCTGTCTCAATACCTAGTAAGCTCTCTAAATTAACAGCATTTTACATCATAATATGAGTGACCCGAGAAGAAAGCAATCTCAATTATTAGATACCTCAAAATGCTGCTTACCAAGTTGTCATCTGAAAGGAGATACTGATCTCTCCTCACACAGACCAGCAGACTGAGAAACAGCTTATTTCCAAGAGCTGTGACTTCCATAAACCCCACTCACCTCTAACCATCACCCTACCTGCCCTCCAAGAGACTGTCACTGTAATATTGGACACTCAGCACCTTTAGCATTAAGAGAACTGATACACACAGAGGCCAACTATCACTGTGTTCTGCTTTCTTTATAACTTCTCTAGTAATGCTTATTTATTAAATATTTATACAAAAACATCTGGGCTGCTGCTTGGGAAGTTTCATTAATCTCACGTGTAATTACAATAAAGATTTTCTTATTCTCTTATATCTCATTTTGACCAAATATCGAGAGCACATCCAATGCTTCCTCAGTCATTAAGGCAATCCCACAATGCAACTCAGTGCAGCAGACACAAGTGGAGCAGCAGGGCAAGCAGTGATGTGATTAAGTTATTCTTAGATTTAATTCTAATAAAACTGCTATAAAAACTGCAAGAGGAGATATATGGTGGTGATTTGCTGAGGTAAGTAAATGCCAGTAGGTGGGAATAAGTGATGTCATCACTTTTTAAAAACTCAATGTTTAGTAAGGATTATGCTCCGTTATAAACAAGGCCCATAAAATGCCTACAGTTGGTGTAATCAATGATCTAGATTATTGCTGTTAGTTTATTCAAAACCCAAAGCACACAAATCGAAGTCGCACACCTACAATCCCACAGTCAATAATGCAGCACATGATGTGTCAGGAATGATGTCTTTCATTTCCAGAAGGTTCTGGTGAGCCGCTCAGGGTCAAGCCAGCGGCCGCCGACCGCACGCACCCAGTAGGGTTGATTAATTCCCACCCAGCTATGCTTCGTCTTCCCCAGCTCACTGAACAACTTCATTTCATCTGATGAGTTCAGCCGGAGGTCAGGACAGTCCTTATGCCTGCCATTACACACAGCAGAGAGAGAGAGAGAGAGAGAGAGAGAGAGAGAGAGAATAATGGCCTAAAATTTCAGTTTAGTTTGACACAAGTAAGACTCATTCAGACAGCAATTAAGACAACTGCAATACATTAGCAGAAACTTTTCTCTTTTCTTAGTTCTCTTTAGAAGTACTGTGCAATACTCAGGGAAGTGAATTTATTCCCTTTTTTTCTTTTTTTGTTGTTTTCCCTTCATTTGAAATGGCAATGTCAGGCATGTACGGCTCCTTTCCCCGCAGTCTCCAAAATAAAAGCAATCAAAAACGAACAGACAGAGGCAACTTGCTCAGCCTTCGGAAAAGAGAATCAAGCCATGTGCTTTCGTCTGCAGGTCTGGGACGATCTGCTCAGTAGTCTGGTGTCGTGCATTTAGTATTTCCTCCACCAAATCAAAGGCAAGCGAAAACTATTTTTTGATTTCTGCATGGTCTCCCATCTGTTACTATACATCTAAATACCGCAAGTCCAATTCTCACAGGCATTGGTTTTGCACCATTTCTCTCTCTCTCTCTCTCTCTCTCTCTCTCTCTCTCTTTCTCTCTCTCTCTCTCTCTCTCGTTCTCTACAGTCAATCACCAAAATGTGTCTCAGCTGATGACTTCCTTGGCGCAGTCGTATGCAGGAGACGAGGGCTTCATCAGAGCGCCTGAACGAAGGTTATTTCAAGTCTCAGCGTTGCGTGACGCGAGCGGCCGTTTAAGGCCGCGTCTTCACTGAAGAGGAGACAGCAGGCGTTTTAACATTTAAAAGGACGCAGGAATATATTTTGCACCCCAACAATACTGTAAGCATATACCCCCACCAAACCCCACCCTGATTTTTGGATGGCAGCCACGAGAAGGATATGAAATGCACTAATAAATCACAAGCCTTTCAGTTTTTCTGTCTGCAAAACTCACCCACACAACCCTTTCTCTCTCTCTCAAGTCTGCACCCTCCCAACCCACCCCTCCCAGACGGCTGGCGTTATTACAAATAAATATTGGTTTGAATATATAGCCTGTCATTCCCCTGCTTTATGGTTATGAGCTCAGGAATAATTGAATGGCTGTCGATTAGGATCAGAGTAGAGAACCGGTTGAGCGTTAAGCAGATATGGAGGATTTCATTTCAGCAAGAACAACGGACCGCTGAGGGGGCTTCACTCATAGGAGTCGCTTATTATGTCTAGCTCTGGTCAAAAGTCTTGAAAGATTTCATTAGTAGTTCTTATTTTCGATGTCAGTTAACTAAGAATTTTGCAGTGAAATAGCAGGATGGATGTTAATTCTAGCAGATCTTCATCAGTCCAGTCGACTCTAAGGCTCATTCTCATAACTACATAATTTGCTGTTACCAACTGATACATCATAGCTGTATAATGATCCAGGTGTCCAAGGGGTTAAGGACCTTTATGACCTGTTTTATTGTACGGTAATATTTGGTGATTATTCATATATTCCCCTTTCAGCACAACTTCAGGTAATGAAATATGGCAATCTGATACAAATGGGTAGGGTAAGAAGTAGCGGAAGGTGTAGCCTCGTTGACATATAAAGAGTTTTGGCAGCACCTGTAAACACAAGCATGTGGGTTGTGTATTGAAAAAAGTCTACAAAGTAAAACTATACTGAAGTATAATAAACAGTATGATGACGAGACAATGATAAAGTAGAAAGCAACATGGAAATCACTGCAGATAAGGATAGCCATGTTGGTAGTGATGATACCAGTAAAAGAACACAGGAAAAGTGTGAAACATATACAGGACACAATAAGGGTAATAGCAAAGGACCAGGGCTGTGAGACTAGACACAGGTCATGACAATGAAAAGAGGCGTGTCAAGGTTGGAAGACAAATCAGATACATGAAACACATGCATGAGTGTAAACACAGAATGTAAACAAAAGCACATGGACAGGATTAGTAAGAACAAACGACTTTAAGAGACAAAAACAGCCCTGACCAGAGACACAATATGTCAGGACCTTACAATAAGTCAGATGTTAAAAGAAAACTGATACAAAAAGGAACTCACTATGCACCAGTAACACTTTCTGTAAATTTACACTGAAAACCGGACTAGTTTCACAGAAGAAAACTGGAGCTTTCTTACTTTAAGAAATAAAACATAAATATGCTTTAAAACACTGAAATGTATCCTGATTAGACTGATAAGGTTCACAGTGACAGCTTCTCCAATAGGCCAGAATTTAACTCAGGCAAAAGTGAATAATCGCATGCTTGAAATGACCTCAGCGTCATCTCTGCTGTCTATAATTCAGCTCTCCACTTGGAACTTTAAACTGGACTGTGACTCTGGGTCTTTTTCATCTTAACTGACTGAAAGAATAAAAACCCCACTCCTCCTTATGAAGCCAAACCACAGCGTCCTGTGAAAGACTCCAGGCTTCTGTCTCAGAACAAAACTCAGCAAATTGGTTCCTTAGGTTCATCTCTCTTTTTCTGGAGCTCTCTCACCTGGGACAAGAGGAGGAATTGCCTTGTAGGTTCAAACTGCGAGCTTCACTTTCTTTCTGTGTTTTCCTCCTCCCTTCTGATTTACTCGTATGCTCTCATACTATTTGAACAGGGTTTACCCTGGGCATTGAAAAAGAAAAAACAGTTTCTCTCAAGTGAGAGTGAAAGCAGTGCTCTTCATGCATTTTTTAAGTTAGAACAAACCCCCCCTTACTACGTCCTAGCCTTTCAAGTATGCTTCATCAGTACCTGGCCATGAAGGACCTGGGGCTTGAGGCCAAAGCCAGGCCAATTTGTAAACATGCCATGAGTGACAACACATTAGAGTCACTTCTCTGAGACTGCAGCACCAGAAAATGCCCACAATGTGCAACCCAGCCTGCTGTGATGAAGTAACTCCACAATCACTGAGTTCAAGTAAAGTGAGAGAGTTTTGGAAAACATCAAATTAATCCATCCAAATGTCTCAGTTGCACCTTAAGTGTTATTATTTCCATTCAAATGGCTGCTTATCTACATATTTTTATGCTATTGCTATTCGTTTTCACACCATCTGCTGCTTAAATGAGTCAATTTCACTTCTCAGTTTAGTTGAGAAAATAAAATGGGACAGATGATGCTTCTATTTTTAAAATGCATTATCAATAAGTCATTACTAAACATAAAAAAAAAGTTATGCACATATGCACACATTAGGGATATTTCAAATTATAAATCACTATCAAGCAATTGCATAATACAAAAACTAGTTGAACACATTCAAATTACATATCCATATTTTTCATTAAAAATTCAATGTGCATATCGAAATGTCAAAGTAACATGTATTGAAATTCAACATGCATACAGCAAAAACTAAAGTTCACAAGTTTACTCTAATTCAGCATCTATATAGAAACATATAAGTAACGTATTCACATTCAACATACTTGCAGTGATATCTAAGTAATGTTGATTTTAATTCAACATATATAAAGCAACATCTAAGCAAAGTTTATTTATAATCATCATACACATCTAAGTAATGTTAATTAATATTGAACATACATGTGGCAACATCAAATTAATGGTAATTATAATTCAACTTACATACAGAAACATCTAAGTAATGTTAATTCATACTCACACACATACAGCAACATCTAAGTAATCTTAATTATTATTATCCTGCATACATCTAGACATCTAGGTAATGTTTATTCATTATCACCATACACACTACATCTAAGTAATGTTCATTCTCAACATGCAGCAACATCTAAGTAATGTTCATTCTTATTCACAACATGCAGCAACATCGATGAAATTTTATTCATAATCAAAATACAGCAAAATGTCTAAGCAACATTTATTCATAAAACACAGGAGATAATTACCCCTAAACAAGCTCAATCCATACATGGTACAAGAGTGGCTCTCACTCCTGGCCCTGGAGTACCACTGCCCTGACTCATTGCCACTAATTGTATGTTGTTCATTGTACCTAAGTTGACTCTAATGCACAACTCGCTTGACCTCCAAGCTGTAAGAAGGTACAATAATCAACAAAAAATAACGCAGTGCTGTGTAGTTTCATGATCGCACTGTAGAAATGCTAAGTCAGTAGGTCAGCACCTTTTCTTTTTTTCTCCTTTTCCAGCAACAAAGGACAAAAAATAGAAACAAAGCCTTAAAACAAACCCTACTGGTTTGTTCTCATTTTTAATTTAGCTACAGTGGGGGGAGGCAGCAGGAAAGTGCATGTTCCCTTTATTTTTACTCCTGAATTTTCTGCTAATCGGAGCAGAGGGGCGAAGGTTGTGTGGTCGAGGAGAAAGGTCCACTGTGGGAAAGGCAGCACTCATCCAGCCACAAGAGCACATGGTCAATGTCCCTAATCCATTCACCTTCAGAACAAGAGAGGTACATGCTGCATGCATGTGTGTCTAAGGGAGCTCTAGCGGCTGGCCTCCTCACCCTGCATGGCAGGAAAATGGATTTCTATTTATGGGCCCATATCGCCGATCATAGTTCATGGCCCCCTTTCAGGAGCAGAGTTAACATTGTTGCTGGGTGTCAGGGCCCCCCGCTGATGGCGCCTGGAGACGACCTGACAGCCCCCGACCTGCCAGCACCACCACGCCTGTTCCGCTGATACTATCAAATAAATTCTATCACTGCCACTGTCCACATCTTATCCTGCTGCTCTGTGCCTGTCACTGACCCACCACCCCACCCCAACCATATCACACTGCTGTATCCCTTAGAGAGCCCAAAGCAGGCCTTTCAAAAAACTCATGCACCTAATAGCACCTGCTCCAAAAACACTTACATAAATATAAAAAAGTCACAGGGTCTATTTTGAGACAATTTTATTACTTTTTTAAAAAGTGTGTATTCCTTTATTAAATAATTTATTCTATTAAATAATCATCTACTTGTATTTATTAATTTGCTTTCAAAACTTTCAATGTTACTGTAACTTGCTGCTTTTTCCCTCTTATTTGGAGACGACATTAATTCACCAAAATTCAAATGTTTATTTGTATGCATTAACTCAGTCATTCAATCATATTTATTCAAGCTTTTAAATAACAGAAACAAAACTATGAATAAGTGTTAATAAACAAAAAATGTTAAACAAATACATAAATAAATAATGAAACTTAAACTTTACTAAATGAACTATAATTAATTGACGACTAAATGAATTGCTTATTTAAAAACTGAAATAAATAAGTAAACAAACAAATAACCAAATGACGAAGAAGCCCTTTTTATTGTAAATGACAGCTTAATGTTCACACATTGTTCAGTTTTGTGATGGTGGAAGCGCAGAGTGAGGAGTGGATGGAGTATTTTGATCACAGACAAGCAGAGATGACAGATACTTTATTGTGTGTAGCTGAGTGTATTTGCCATGAGCTAAAACTGCAGTGGAACTTGGGGAAGCACCTGACACCTGTAAAAAAGTGCACAGTTGAAAGAGAATTGCCTTCAACCCCCATCCTCCAACACACACACACACACACTTTCATTAAGTGTTCAGGCTGACAGCAATTGGGCTTTGTAAACAACTCTGTTGGCTCAGTGGCTGAGAATAGAGAAAGTTTGACAAGATGTGCTTACAGATTCTCTAGTGTTGGCAAAGTCTATAAAGACTACGAGCGATTAGAGCAGCAGAGGAGGGTCACATTAAACCTGACTGCCTTACGCTTCCAGTGCTTGCTGTGTTTGGAGATCAGCTGAAGAAAGGCTTGACTTTTCAGAGCCTTTAACAATACCTGTCACTGTGCCTTATACTCAGACATTGCCTGCTGTTGCTTAAACACATAACCATGAATGGAAGTCAGTTAAAAGTTGCCTATATGACAATCTATAGCACACAACATGGAGATATGTTAAATATTCAGGTTAGAGGCAGCATTGAACACCAGTTTACATTTAGTTCACTCGTATAAGGATGGGTAAATGCATCTTCTTAAGAGCTAATAAACACAAATGTTTTGGTCAGATTTTGAATCATATATGTTACATATAACTGTGGCAATGAAGGGTAAGAATTGCATATTCAAAAATAATTCACATTCAAAGCCTGAATAAGTTAGATTAGATTCAACTTGCCAGCCAATGTGATTGCAAACAATGGAATTTTACCTCTATATTTAATTCATCCATGTAGTGAACACACACTCACTAGTGAAACACAAGGCTGTGAGAACATGCCCGAAGTGGTGGGCAGCCATATCCATGGGGCCTGGGGAGCAGATGGGGGTTAGGTGCCTTGCCCAAGTGCACTTCAGTCATAACCTGCCCAGGGATTGAATTGGTGACCTTCTGGTCACAAGACCACATCCTTAACTATTAGACATGGCTGGATGGATGGATGGACAAGCACGCTAAAAAAATCCAAATAACCAAGTCATATTTATTCTATATATTTGAAAAAAAAAAAGTAAAAACATTGGCACAAACGTAACTGGAACATCAGAGCAACATATATGGTATTGATAACTACTGTCTTGAGTTTGAGACAGTATGTATCTTTATTTTGTCATCTTATCTTTATCATGTTTTTTTCATGCTCATTGCTGAATACATGTGAATGACCAGAGGAACTAATTACTGCTCAAATGTTGTTCTTTGATGGCTCATAAGACCTAACAGAGATTCTCCTAATATGTCTTAATAGAAATAGTAGATTTGAGATACATCTGGTCATACAAACATGATAAGTTGATAGTATGAGAAGTGAGAAGATTTGGATGGGAAATGAGTTAATATTCATATTCCTGTCTTTAGTAAAGTTGAGTGTTACTTTGTTTTGAAATCTGAGAACAATGTGAGACTTTATTGACATATCTACTAAAGAAAAGTGAGATAACTGATTACTTGTCTTGAGAAATGTCTGAGAAGCAGAAGACCTTCTAAAGGCACTTCTTTTTACACCTGGTCTAATTGTTGTCTAGAAGAACCTGCTGAGAAAAAATCATAGCACAGAGACTGCTCTGCTGAAAGTAGTAACATATATCAGAACAAATCTTGACAACAATAAGCCTTCTGTTCTGATACTAATTGACCTGAGTGTTGCCTTCAATATGGTGGACCACCAGATTTTTATTTTTATTTTTAGATTAAGTAAAAACTTTGGCCTGTCTGGAACAGTTTTAGACTGGTTCTCCTATTCCATCAGTGATCACTCCAAAAAACATCATGAAGTTACCAATGGGGTACCCCAAATCTCAATTTTAGGACCACTACTATTTAATCTATACATGTTACCCCTGGGAAGTGTCATCAGGAAGCATGGAGTATCTTTCAACAGCTATGCTGATGACACACAACTCTGTGTGGCCGTGTCACCTGGTGACACCCGACCGATTGAGGCACTTTTAAACTGTATTTTAGATATAAAAGCTTGGATGTTACATAATGTCTTACAGCTAAACCAGCATAAAACTGAGATAATGATAATAGGCTCAAAGACTCAGAGAGAGAAAGTGATTCCAAATTAAACACACTAGGAGTTCATTCCAGTCAAGAGGTGAGAAATCTAGGTTTGACTTGTCAAAAAAACAGCATTTTATCATCTAAAGGACATCTCTAAAGTGAGGCCCTTTTTCTCTCTGAACAACACAGAACAACTGATGCATGTTTTTATACCTACAGCAAGTTAGACTACTGTAAAGCTCTCCTTTCTGGTCTCCTAAAAACTACAATCAACAAACTTCAACTAATTCAAAATTCAGCCGCTCGAGTGCTGACTAATTCCAGAAGAACAGCACTCATCTCTCCTATTTTAAAGTTGTTACACTGGCTTGTTATACTTGTTAGTTATCGTATTGATTTTAAAGTTCTTTTATTGGTTTATAAAGCACTACATGGTCTTACACCAGAGTACATATCAAATATGCTTTCATTTTATAAACCAGGGAGGTGTCTCAGATCTTCCAATGAGTCTCTTTTAGTTGTTCCTCAAAGTAGGACAAAAATGATTGGTGATGCCAATTTTAGCAACTACACTACACAATACTGGAACAGCCTCCCTGTAAAGCTGAGATCAGCTGAAAATATAAAAATATTTAAATCCAAATTAAAAACTTACTTATTTAGTCTGGCTTTTATATTGTGTTTTATAAGTATTTCATGGTTTTAGTTTTAATACTTTTTTAATTTAATTTACTTTTTTTTTTTTTTTACTTTTTTTAATACTATTTTTTATTTATTTTTATTTTGTTTTAATTTATTATTTTTAATTTACTTTTATATTTAATTAAAGATCAATTTTACAATCATTCTAGACTAACATTTTATATTTTCTTTTAACTGATGTATCCATTTTTATTGTTTTTACAGATCCTATTATTTATAGTTTTTTTTTATCATCTTTTCTTGTCAGTCACTTGTAAAGCACTTTGAACTTCAATCTGATTTGTATGAAAAGTGCTAAATTTTGTAAATAAAATAAAAGTGCTAAACTTTATAAATAAAGTTTTGATTGATTGAGATATTAAAAATGTTAAGATGTTTAGTTTCTTTCCCATGGGTGTGTATATGTGTATATACTGGATAATTCAGACCACCTAATCAATTTATATGATATATCAGTACATCTGATACACAAAATGACTAAATATAGAATTTGTAATTACAGAATTATTGAAAAAAGGCCTTTCAATGTTATAAAATCAAAACTGCATGCAATAACTCAAAGAAGATTTAATCATGCTAGCAAGCTCCAGAGATCCAACCTTATCGAATAACTGCAACGTCTTTGTAATTTTAAGAATGTGTAATGGTTATATGTGACAGACCATTAAAACAGGCCCCATATGTGCAATGGTGGAGGTTACTGAACCCTATTTACGAGTTGGCTCCATCACAGACCAAACATGGACATCCTGCTGGGAAAGACTGGCGACAAGACACACCTGCTCTTCACAAAGCCAGCTGATTGGACACCCCTGTTTCCCCAAGGAGAACAGGGATAAAAACTTCATATGAAGCACCTGACTCTGATAGGTCGTGAGAGAAATAGTGTTTAGACAGACTTGCAGTGCTATCATGTTCCATAATTAATTAAGGTTCCTAAGGTTTTGTGCTTTATCTATCAGAACCACTCACTAATATGTGCACCTCTCTGTTTCCCTGAGAATAAAAGAGTATGTTTTCTTATTGTCTCTTTAGTGTAGATATTATATCTCAAATCTAAAAGAGTTTGACCTGAAATACCATTTTAATCTTAATATGAATGTTGGAGCTAAACTGTAGTTGGCTGAATAGATATATGTAACGTGCTTTGGCTTTTGTGACACTAAAAAAGAAAACAATATATAATTTCTGCAATTAAGTTTTCAAATATAGACCTAAACATCATATTGTTGTCAGTGCTGTACCAAAAATGATCCACCACATGAATAGAAGTGACCCAGTGGTCAGAAACTGACTGATGAAGAATTGGGAAGAGGTTGTCTGAAAAATGGCATATGACAAAACACACTGTCTATATTTGTACACCTATATAGTGGAACAATATGGTAGGTGGAGCATCCAGAAATTGGAAGAGCTTTTAATGATGGATGGTCAGTATATATTAGTGAATTCATCAATATAAATGAATATAAATAATCAGATGTTGCACTGTGCTTAGATCACTTGGATATCATGTTTGTTTGTGCCCTTGTATCGTATCAGGTTTGGAATAGTGTTCTCTTATTGTAAACACACCATGCTTTGTTTGCAGGGCTGAATCTCCAGTTTGTCCCTCAAAGCGTAACCCAAGCCTGCTGGTACACAATCAGGAGGGCAACACGATGAAGGGCACACAGTGTACTCATTGGCAAGAATAAAATATTAAACAGTACTGTAGTCTAAATGGCCTGGCTCTTTAGTTGCAGATAGTGTTAGCCTGGTAGGAGCACAAAAAAAGAAAATAGTTGACGCAAGATCTCAATCTATCCAGGAACTGGGGGTGAAATTCTACCTGGAAGGTGCCCCGTGTGGCGGCGGGGCAGCGTCGGGGCTATTTTCAGGCCATGTTTCTGAACTTACCACTTTAGCCACCTCCCCCATATTCATTACGAGCGTGTAAATGACATTCAATTTGGTTCTATTAATAATTAATTGATACTTTGGCAAAAATGTCTTTTAGTGTATTCAGTCAGTCATGTTTGGTCTCAGAAGTTTGCTTAATTGGTTTTGTACTAAAACCATGTGGTTAACGTATCTAACAAATTAGCTTATACCCCAATACTTAGCAAAATGTGTGTAAATCATCAAACTTGCCTTATACCACATCAAGTTGCTCAGTAATCTCAAACAGATTGTCAAGATTATTGTCCAACTGTATAATGAGTTTATACAAATCAAACAGGCTGGGTTAAGCACTACTGCCCTCATACATCTAGTGCAAATCTAGCAGAAGTCAACTTTCACACTGCAAACATGTCTTGGCTGACTGATGCACTACTTTTTTGGGATAAGAGGAAAATTGTGTAAATGTTGTCAGGTAGCTGTAATGCTATTAATGAATAATCTGTGCAGGTCTGAAAAGTCAGTACATCAAGTGTTTGATCTAAATAAGGATCTGAGGCTCTCTTGCTAGAGGGCCACTGCAGAAAACATAGAAACAAGGCTCATTGTTAGGGTGCCAAGTGTTTTCAAACTTGATTCCATCTGATGTTCACCACAGCTCCTGATTCCTGGCCTTGTTTATACCCCCTGCCTTTTTTTTATTTTTCACTTCGTACTTCCGCCAAAGTATAGGATTAACCACTTAGCTGGACTTTTCATAGCTCCGTCGCCTTGTAAAGGAGAGCGAGCAGATTGAAGCTGTGACTGGCGCTTGAGCGCAGCTGCCTGCTTTCTGATAAAGCTTGCTTGTTCCTCCCCCTCCATCCTGAATTTGATTTGTCGGGGGGTCTCGTATTATAGGAGGTTAACAGTCCGCAGGGTTGGCGTTTTTTAAGAGACTCTGGTCTCTTAAACGAAATTTGTCTCCTGAGATTTTATCCCCCGTCTAAAACAACGACCATATTTCCCCCCACAGTGGGCCTTTGAACGGAATGGAATGGCATTTTTGTGGTCGGACGCCTGTTTCTGTCAATCCAAAAGGGTTACCTCTCATGACATCACTCAAATAAATGTTGCTGAATAAGGTCTACATGCAATCCATGTAGGTTACTTGTGTGACTGTGTGTGTTAAGAGGAGCATTGCATTGTTTCACACATTCACTTTTTCCAACCATTTCAGACAAGAGTAAAATGTACAACACTGTTATTTTCTTTTTATATTCCAGATTTAGAGCAACTATATTGCCCTGGTTTTGAGGGACACATACTAGTCCCACTGTGTCCATTCATTTTATTACTTTTTTGCATAAAAACCTTATACCAATATCCAAGATAAAGCCAAACCAAAGAAGACAAGTCATTATAAAGGAATGAAAAAACAGTTCAGACCTCCTAAAACAGAAATATAAGCCACAGAGAAGACAGAAACAAACCCAGAATCATCACTTAAACCTTTCTCTCTCTTTCAGTGAGTGCAGTTTTCCCCAGTAATAGCATATCCATCAGGGATGACTGAATCAATAGCTATGTTTTGGCCTAAATTTCCTACGAGGGATGGCATGTCATCAGTGACAGACAAATATCACAGTAGGCAAACCATACTGAAAGAGGCTCCATTCTATTGATCGCCTCTCTACACAAGATACATCAAACTTAAATAAAAGGGCTCGGGGCAAGTAGAGGCTATTGTTTATGATTTCAAACGTATTGGAAAAGGAGAAATGTTCCATTGCCAGGTTTCCATGGAAAAAGACATGATTATCTTCTGGGTGCAGGAAATGAATGTCAGAATCAATCACGTGCTCGCTGTTTTTTGACCACGACTGCACATAGAGCAGACTGCTTGGGGGAGGCAGGGGGTATCTTCTGACGCCTCTACATGAGGGATATACAGTTCCTAGAAGTCACTTTCCAAAAATAAGATTTTATACTACCCATTAAAAATCCCAAATGTGTACTCACATTTATTATAAGGCATGGAAACACTTTTAGTCTATGGAAACAGCCCCCAGCAGAAATCAATGCAAGTCAATGGATGAGTTAACTAGCTAGCTAGCAAGGCTGGTGACCAAAATGTACATTAGAATGTTGCTGGGGAATAATATAAAAAAGCTAGGCAGATGCTGCCATCTTTTCTGCTTTAAGTTATATACTTAAGCAATAATACACAAGAGAGTGTGCTATAACATGAGATATTGGCACTGGTGTGATGTGGTCAAAGACACAAGGCCAAAAAGGCCAGGAGGCTGTTAGAACATGGCCGTCAAGTGTAATACTGTTATATCACAGTTCTGTTATCACTGTTTATTGTTAGATTTTAAGATAAAGAGGACAGAAAAAAACAATGTATTTGATTATCAACATTCTGAGGTTAAGCAGTTCTTATGTCAGACGTTTAGCTGCTAAAACATCATCATCAGACTGTCAGTCATAATAGTGGAGGAACAATATTTCCCAATGACTGTTTATTATACAGACAATAAACACAGATATGCTGATTTCTCAGATGTTGTGTGCTGGTGTAAACTGTGCGTCTTTCATTAAACACACAGCTGATCATTCACATCTCTGTTAAGCTCAGCTTGTTACTCAGTGAATATGCTGGTAGAAGCAGATTAATTCATTCTGTTGATTAAAACTGACTTCTTTATTGCTGCTCTTCAACTGAGCTGTAAACATGTTAAAACTACAGTTACTTTACTGTACTGACTTTGTTTGTGTGCCTTTTCAGCAGAGATGTCAAGTAATGAAGTACAAATAGTTTTTGTTATCAGTTTTTTGTTATCTATAATTATTGGAGTAATTATTTTCAGATGACTTTTTACTTCTACTTCCTTACATTTTCATGCCATTATTGGTACTTTCTACTCTTTACATTTCAAAAACAGCCTTGTTATTTCTATGTATTGTCAGAGTTTGAGTGAGAACACTGAGGCAAACTTGATTTTTTTTTTTACCAAAAATCCAGAGGAGGGAAATTGTATTTTTCTTGGTAGGGGGTGGGGTAGTGCAGTATATGCCCCTGTGGCACAGCCTAAGTTTTGCCATTTGTTTTACTTACATTATTTTAACTTTTATACTTTAAGTAGTTTTGAAACCAGAACTTTTATACTTTTACTTGAGTAAAAAGCTTAAGTTGATACTTCAACTTCTATAAATGTATTTTTAAACCCTTGTATCTATACTTCTACTCGATTAATGAATGTGAATACTTTTGACACCTTTGCTTTTCAGTGTAGTCAAATGCTCTTTCGGGCAGGGAAAAGGGGTGGAGTTTACACAGGATGCTGGGGTCATTGCTGTTATGTGTATGTGGTGGAGTTATACTTAAAGAACTTCGATCAGAGTGTTGTTATTGTGTAATATCAGCACTCTTAGAATGTCTCACAGCCAATAAGATTGTGGGTTCAAAACTAATTGTTGTCTAAACAGAATAGAAACCACAAGATGCTTATGCATAACCATATGTACTGCTAAGATAGTACAGCAATAATCGTACATAATAGATAATAGTTTACTTGATAATAGTTTATTTTTATATTGCTTTTTTGTAATATATATA
>BRDA01085389.1:0-10123 GCA_036984385.1 Crenuchus spilurus
GGGGAGAGGGAGGTTTGGGTTTCCCTGCTCAGACTGCTACCTCCGCGACCCGGCCCCGGATAAGCGGTTGATGATGGATGGATGGATGGATGAAAATATCCTTCACATTTATGTCTTTTTTGTCATTTCACAACATTGAAAGAAATGAGAAAAGTTGGCTGTGAGCCTGTAGCTACAGAATATGAACTGTGAATGCAATTAATACTCATTATATAATTCAATATGTAATTAAAGTCTTTTATCTTAAGCACTTGCCATAAAACACTGCATCAGACCCTTCAGTATATATTTTCCACTCAGTGTGTTGAAATTGGCTTCCTGTTAAAATAGCTTAAATGGCAAAGTCACAGTACGTGCTCAACTGAAATCAGAACTCACCTCATAATGCAGTTAAAAGCTTGTCAAAAGCTAAAGGCATATTTAATTATCATTAATTAACATTACTAAGCTCAGAGAAAGAGCAACATGAAAGTTTCCAACCCCACACATACTGTATGTTAAACACCTCTGATTTAAAATTCTAATTCTGAGCTGATTAATCAGAGGCATTTAAACTGATGAAAGTAAGTCAGAAAAGTTCTGTTCAAAGTTCAAGTTTTAAATCAAAAATTCTAGTCATTAGTGCCGCTTGCACAACTCAACAGCAGAATTGGCAAAGGAGTAAGAAAACTTTTTTTTATCCAAGCAGTTTCATAGTCTGAACTAAATTAAAATGCAAATAGGTTGAAGTGTACTGTAGCTGCTAACAGGTATGATTTCATCAATGCACACAAGTGGCACAATCTTATTCCCTTTCTGCATGCATCTGTACATGGTTCTCATAACAGGTTCATTCTTCTGTTAGTGAAAAAAAACAGTCTGATTATCTACTATAAGAATACAGTTGATCAGTACATAAATACACTGTAATACACTGTGTCCGGGAGGACAATATCAGCAAAGGCCGACAGCTAAATATATTTTGATTAAATGTATTCTTCTATCTAACCTAATGACTACAAAGGTTATATTATCCAAATTAAATGAACTGCTCCAAAAACTACAAAAACACAGCCTAGCTAGCATGAATAGAATGTAAATTCAAGTAGGCCCTACAAGTGCCATGAACATGATCAAAGGAGCTCCATTCTTCTTCTGGTCAAACAGAACCAACTAATATTCCAAGTTCAAGTGAAAACATAAACAAATAATAATCAAGGTTATTTGGTTAATACAGGATGGTTGCATGATGTCAGTATGGAGGGTGCTGGAGGAGACGGACTGCAGTTGGGATATCAAAACACAAGACTTTATTGTACAAAACAAATGAAACACTGTGGCTGTGACCAAGACACACAGACATGACATGGGAGATATGTAATGACTCACAATATCTGTGACACATGTGGGAGGCTTTATAGCTAACAATCATTAACATGTAATGAGACGGCAGGGCTGTACAATGATGTGACGTAACTGTGGGTGAAGACATGACAAGAACAAGACACGTGGACAAGGTAAACAAACAGATAGCACATAGCAGGCGGGACTTGGATGGGGCGGGGCTGGGACAGGGGGGGCACAGGGGCTTCACACATGATTGGATCTTAATATTTAGAAATTTATTTTTTGCACCCTTTAGAGTGTTTTTGTTGTTGTTGTTTGTTTGTTTGTTTGTTTGTTTATCAGCCGCAAAAGTGGAATTGCTTAATTTGCATTTTAATTCTGATTTGTCAGTTAGCCTAGTAGAGGTTGTATGTGAACAACCTGCTCTGCTATTGTAAACAACCTGTTCTAATATGAGTTAATACCATTTTAGAAGATCTTAAAGTACAGGAAATACATGGGGCTTTTAGGAAATACACTGCATATATCTTAGCAAGTGACACAATCTTAAATGTAGTCTACATACATTTCTAATATTTCTCATTTTTAGAATGCTGTAAATAAGACGATTTACGTTAAAATCTTTTTTTTACTTGTTTTAAGTAGCAGTATTAAGTAAAATGACCTCACTAAAATGGCTGTTGATTTTACTTGTTTGATGACAAATGTTACCCTAACATATCTGCCAATACACTCTCAGAAATAAAGGTACGTGAGGGTCCAAAATTTGTACTTTGAAGAACAAAACTGTACCCCATCAGTAACTGTACCTCTTAAGGTACATGTTCAAACTTGCATAGTATTATTTTGTACCTGTGTATGTACAAACTTAGAAAAGTACATGAATGTACTTATGAATGCTTCTCTCTTTTTAAGACAACAAGTCAAGTAAAACAACAGATGTTTCTATGAAACATGTAATGTTAAATTGTTTGGTTTAGTTTACCAGAAGCATATCTTCTCCTATTTTTTATTTTGTACATTGAGGGCAGGGGTCTACAAATGTGTAGAGGCAAAAAAATAAAATCTTAAGTGTTCCAGGGAGTGTTGCAATGTTTATAAATTGTTTCATTGTTACTTACACATACCAGTGATGAGTGTGTATCTTTTAACTTGTTTGTGTTTGCATGTGTGTCATTACATTTTAAATCTTGTTATTGTTTACTTCACATGGACAGCTGTAATTTCACATGAATTGTTAACATTTTCATGTTTTCATTTATAATATTCCAATGGCTGAAACTTTTAATAAGCAACAATAATTAATAAAAAAAACTTTTTCCCAATTTAATTTTTTAAAGGTACAAATGTGTCACCTGAAAGAACAGAAAAAGGAACAAATCTGTCATATTTAAGGTACAGTTGATTTTGTCACTGTGGCAGTACCCTATGGGAACCTATATGTACCGTTTGAAAAAGGTACACCATTTGTACCTGCAACCATGAGGTGGGAAAGGTACTACTTTGTCTCCAAGGGTACAAAATTCCTCCCTTAAGGTACAAATAGTAAGGGTACACATTTGTCACTATTGATAAAAGTACACATCCGTACCCTTGAGGGTTCTGCCACAGTGACAAGCGATTGTACCATTATAGGTACAGAATGCTACCTTTTTTTCTGAGAGTGTATAGTAAGATAATTTTACTTAATAAAGTTACTCAAAACAAGTAAGAATTGTATAGTTATATGTTAAATTGTCTTATAATCAGCTTCTCAAAATGAGAAATATTAGATATTTTGACAAGATTTCACTGGCTAACAGATCATTTTTGCTGTGTGTAAACTGGTGGTTTTGGAAAAGGTTTATATGCTCAGAAACAGCTTAAGACTGACATTAAATTGTAAACAACTCACCCTTTAAAAGTGGGTCTTTATAGTAAAGTCAGTGGTCATATAAAGTGTTTAATTCAAAAATATTTGAATAAATGGGCCGCACGGTGGCTTAGTGGTTAGCACATTCGCCTCTCAGCACTGAGGTCTTGGGTTTGAGTCCACATCTGAGCAGAGTTTCCATGTTCTCCTTGTGTCTGGGTGGGATTCCTCCGGGGACTCCGGTTTCCTCCCGCAGTCCAAAACATGGAGATCAGGTGAATTCGCTACTCTAAAAATTACCCTGATGTGTGTGTGTATGAATATGTGTATGTATGTATGCCCAGATATGGTTGGTGCTCTGTCCTGGGTGATCCCCCTAGTGCTCGATGCAGTCCTCCAGGTGGACGGTCGCTTCCGGTTCAGAGTACGCTGTGCGTGATTGGCTGCCGCTTCTCGCTGGTGTGTGTGTGTGGTTGAGTGTGTGTAAATGAAGTGTGTTGATTGTAAAGCGTCCTTGGGTATCTAGAAAGGCGCTATAAAAGTGTAACGTTCATTCATTCATTCATTCAACATATCTGGTATTTTCAAATAAAATTTTTTTTAATCATAATACAGAATTGATGTTTTCTGAATGTGTAAAGTCCAATCCCAGCAAGGTATGTCATGAAAAAACAGAAAACTGCGTTGTAATGCATTTTAGAATGAACTTTTATATACAGAACCATCGTGAATAACCCTTTTAATGCATTTTCAAACTTCTTCATTTCTTGTCTAGAGGGAGTAAGAAGAGTGCTCTTGTTTAAGAAGTCTTTGGACTTGGCAGATTGTATCTCATTTGTCAGTAGATTATTATGAAAAACGTTCTTCAGGTGCAAATGTGGTCTCTACAGCTGTTCACCAGCAATGAAGCAGCCTCATCTGCACCATCTATATATTCTCTGCATCACCATTAGTTCTGTTTGACAGCAAAACCTGGACTGCTGCAGGTCGGTGAGTTTGCTCCTTTGATGGCTGGCCAGTAGCTGGTTTCTCAGTGATGTTCATGTCTCATCTGCAGTAATAAAGCACGCAGGACATAAAATGAAAGTCTTCCCCTGACCACCTGCAGATGACTCTATGATCAGGAGGAGACTGAAATGCAGATTCGACAAACCTCTCTCGAGCCCCAGGGGATGAAATGGCCAGGTTTCGCTGGGGGAATCCTAACATCTTAAATGTTTAATTTTTGCTGCATTTTAACACTGAAATATACTTTAAAATGACCTTTTCATCCATGGATCATCATAATCTACTAATAAATACTTCATAATGAATATTTGGACATTTTATTGGCTTACTGACTATACAAAATGTAGTCCATCTGTTTCTCTGTATACTTTAATAGCCTCCTTTTACACGTTCTTCAACAGTCACAACCTCCACAGATCAGGTATTATTTAGGTGGTAGATCATTCTCAGCACTGCAGTGACACTGACGTGGTGGTGGTGTGCTAGTGTGTGTTCAGATTGAAGGGATCAGACAGAGCAGAGATGTTGATGTTTATAAACACCACAGTGTCACTGCTGGAGAGAAAATAGTGCATCACCCCAAAACTATACAGAAAACCTGTGACCATCAATGAAGGATTTGACCAACACAACACAAACAATGCAGCAAAAGATGAACTACTCTCTGACTTTATCCACAAGGTATGTGTGTCTAATAAAGTGGACAGTGAACTAACAGTGTTTAAAATCTCCAGCAGCTCTTCACTGTTAACCAGCACAACACACTCTAACACACCACCACCACGTCAGTGTCACTGCAGTGCTGAGAATGATCCACCACCCACATAACACCTGCTGAGTAGAGGGTCCTGTGGGGGTCCTGATAATTGAAGAACAGGGTGAAAAGTGGCTAATAATGTATACAGAGACTACAGTCTGTAACTGGACCACACAATGCACCTCTGTGGTAAGTGGATGGTTACTTGGACATGGTTAGTTTAGACTTTTTAGTTTAGCTTTGCCATAGTAGTATATTAATTACTGTAGTATTCACCCATCATGGTAATGTCCAAAAAACAATGGATCTACAATGATAGTATTACTATTGTGCTCTTTTGTAAGGGTTAGGCTTAAGAGTGCATGTAAAACATGACTTTATAGGAAATCCACTTTTAGTCTCAGTTGTGCTGTTAAACACTGTTTTGCAGAACAGCAAGCATCCCTATGCCTTGCCATGATTTATAGAGGATTCTATATCACTGATGTATGAATTGAATAACACCATCCCTAAAGAAACAAAGTGGTGCTGATTCTACAATGTCTTTGTGTTACTACACTTCTGGGAGATCAGGCCTGAAACAGCAGAATCCATGATATCCTGCCTCACAGCCTTTTCACTAGCAGAATACAGTTTGGTTTGATTTTCTCGCAGGCTGGTCTGGTTTGAGTATAGTCGTCCCACAGGAAATGAGGTGGCAGCTTACCCATTTGCTTACCAGCGTTTTGGCCAGCAAATAATTCCTGTTGAGAAAATAAGAATCTATTGCCCCCTGCTGGTTAGGTTAGGAAAGATAGAGAGGTACTCCATCATTAGTCTTCTTGATGTTTGAGTATCACCCACTGGTGCAAACACTGATGTATAATGACCTTCAGCATTCAGCACTGGGAAAACTCATGCTAATGAATGCATCTATGCTCATAATGCACAGGCCTGCACCAGATGCAAGAAACTTTGAGCTTTGCTTTACCAGCTGCTTGTTAATTATTGTATGAATCTGGTTCTTCTCTTCCTTCCAGTTTACACAGAATATTTTCATTTGTCTGTTTGATTTTTGTTCGATATACATGGAATTTAAGAGCAGACATGGTGAGGTAAGCTGATATTCCTCCTCTTTATATTTATTGCTTTCATAAAGCTGACCCAAAAATGATGTCTTCACATCAAAAAATATGTACAATATAGTAATGTTTTAGCATAACATGTCCAGATGTACACAAAATATATGTACATGTTTTTCACAATATCCAAAATGCACATTCATCAGAACCCTAGGCTTTCAAAAGTACTTGGTCCCGGATATCACAGATGCCATATGACAAGGTTTGCTACACATATAAATAAGTGAGCACACTAGTCAGTTGTAGCAGAGTGCAAAATGATCATCATGGGCAAAAGGCCGATGTCCTACAGAACATGATAATAGTGTCCCAGGCAAAGTGTGGTAGCATCTCAGAAACTGCTAACTTTGTGGGATGTTCTAGAGCCACTGTAGTGAAGTTGTCCTGAAAATGAACTTCTTGTACATTGAATGTCACCCATAGACTGTATATGAGAACTGGGCAAGTACACTTCCAATTACTCAAATTGTGACGTTTTGAAGCCAAAAACAGCCAATATGGATGCCGTCATATGGCTTGCTTTTGCACATTTGATGAAATTGGAATCAGAGCATCCTCAGAAGAGACGAAAAGTGAGGGAGTGCTACTACTCAAACTTTGCCCCCCCCCACTGTTGTGGTGATGCCCCTTTTGAGTGTCTGTTAGAACAACTTATTGCTGAACAAGAAGATATCTTAATAACAGAGTCAAAGAATGTTAATTAAACCTAGTTCTAATGTTAGCTGGTGTGAGTCATGTGGAGAATGTTTGTGCATCCACGAACATCAGAATTAGCTGTCAATCATTTCAACCAAGCTGCCAATCACCTCATCACCACACTACTATAAATAGTCCAAATAACTGTTATAAAACTGCTATAAAACACAGACGGGTTCATTAATGTAAATACAGCATATGGAATTAAGACAACACAACTAACAAAAAATAACTGAATGAGAAACTAATTTCAAAGTTTATTGTAGCTCCCATTCAATAAAATGGTTGTGGGTGGGGTTTAAAGTTGTACTGCAACCAGACATTACAGGGTGTCAGAGACATTTCTCCACTGCTGTTGTGTCTCTATGGTGCCTCCTAATAGCATAACAGTGGCACCCCTTGGGCCATTGATGCCCGAGGGAAACAACAACTCACAGGTGGTACAGAGCAACATGCCACCGTGGACCAGTTAACCTCTATAATAAACACAAGAGCAACAAAGAAAGTGTCAGAGATCACCACTGAGCGAACACTCTCAGCCAAGGGTGGTTATTCCCACTATTAGGTAGGTGGCCATAATATTCTGATATGACTTTGAATATTCAAATATACTTAAATAAATGTGATTGATAGCAATAAATATTCCAAATACAGAAATATATGTAACCATACATTTTCATGTATTAATAAAATATGTGTTGGCTGACGTAATGTAAATGTAAATGAGATGCTTAAAACTGCTCAGAAACATCAAAAGGAATACACTTCCTTCCTGTATTGAAAAAGATATATTTCCACTGCATATGGGTAGCACCTCACAATGCTGTAAGAAAGTTTATGAAATCGATATCAGAGCTGGCATCTTGCTCCATTAAATTATTTTAGACTAATGAAGGAAGTTAATTAGAACATGGGAGGCTAAGTACTTTTCCTAAAATTATAAAGAAACAGGACAAAATATGTTTCCCATCTAACACCTTGTCATAACAGCACATGTGCGAGCGAGTGTTAATGTTAAAATTAAAAACTGCCTGTTAACATCAGCCATAAGTGGTAGAGAATTTTTAATGAAGACTCTATTTTTGAAATGTTGCATTTCACTGCTACTGGCGTGGGTCCAGTGTTTGTCCTACATACAGACTAACTGGTTCCATTGCAGACAGATTCACAGATGGATGTTTGAAAATGTAATGTAATTACATAAGTAATCATAATCATTTCAAAACGTGTATATTTGCATTAGTTCAGAAACATAATTGTAGAAAAGTTAAAGGCAGAAGCTGCTATTGATAAAAAGCAATAGGAATAGCCTAATATACAACACACATTTAACAAAAGTAACTTGGAAAAAGCACCAATGTGATTGGTAGGCAGTCGACCAACCCATTTGTTGACTCTCCCTATCACTTGTAATGTCCCAGTCTCTAGAATGGTGCAGACTAACACAGACCTCCTCCAATGCATGTGAAGTCAGGCTCCGCCTCTTTTCGAACTGCTGCTGAGACATCATTGCCAGGCTGCCAACATGCTCAGAGGAAAGCACAGGATCCCCAATTCTGATGGGTCGCCTGGCAGATGCCTGAGCCCAACATTACTGAATAGTGCTGGGGAGAAAGTGCCATCTACCCACCCAGAGAGAGCACGGCCAATGCTCTTTCTCCCTATCAATTTCACGTTGAAATGTCTGCTAACTCAGGCATCTACTGATTGGTCCATTTGGACCTGGGAATCCTGCAATTTATTCAGAGCGCGTTGGCTCCCCAGTGAAGGTGTATCAGCAGTAATTTGAAAAGAGTCAGGGACATTGCAAAAGTGATGGGGAGAGTCCTAATGGATGAGATGAAACTGTCCACTACTACATTGGGAAGGGGATAAAAATTGGCAACAATTAATAATAATAATAATAATAATAATAATAATAATAATAATAAAAACTTCCAGAACAGTATCACTTGTATCTTATTTTGCCTCTGTCCCAATGTTCTGAGTGCGTTGCAGGCATTAATATATTTTTTTTTAATTTGTCACTGAAAATCTTTGCTTTGTCTTTTTGTCTACTAAATCTAGATTCAAGTGAAAACTAAAAAAATAAATTTTTAGAAAGTGTCCCAAAGGAACCAATAAGTTGTTTAACTACAATCTCTTTTGAACTGCAGCTCTGGATTAAACTTTACAGGACATAGATGCCTGTTTTCACCAGTCATAGTGATAGGACAGGACACACCTTCTGTAAAATACCCCATAATAATAAGATCGATGAAAATTTTGTAAGCAGTGATTTTCCATTTTGTGAGGTCTGGTTAGTAATCAAAGAACATCTGACTCTTTTCTGACCTTCACTTCCTGAGGGTGAAGTCAGGTAATTTGAAGGAACATTTGAGTCAGCACAAGACGGTGGAAACCAGGGAAAATGTCACTTTTCAAGGTTATAAGTAAGCTCTCCAAACAAAACAGCAGTTCTCCGTTCTGTTTCATCATGCATTAGAGGCTGTTACTGGGGGCTCCCTGCAGAGCATGACTTTGACAGAACAAATGAGAACAGAAAGACGACTGCGAGCGAAGAGATGTTTGCCTCTATAAATGCAGTCATCTGAAGTTTTCAATTGCTAGTGTGCAGCAGTTCTGTATAACTTCTAAGAGCATGAATTCTGATCGTTGGCTCAACTATTTTCTTTCATATCCTATACACACCTCTAAAGGCCTTGAAAGGGTCATTTATAATGTCTGATATGTGTCAGCCCAGGATTTGACACTGCTGGAATTGACCATAGACCTCCTAGTGAGTTTCCTCTGTGTCTAGGGAAATGGGGCTGAGGAGGTGAGAGCCAACAATATATTTTTCACAATGTATTTTAAGCATTTCAAGGCAGCATGTACACTCTGGGAATAAAGGGTACTTTTAGACTTTAATGCCTATTTCATTGAAGAAAGAAAACTTCTACTAAAGTATGTGTCTAGACTACTCTATACATCCATCTAACAAGGAATATTAATGGAACTTTAGCTAATGTTATGTAAGGTAATCTTAATGTTAGGTGCAAACATTCTCAACGTATCATTGTATCACAGTTAGTTCTGACCCTGCAATCTGATTGGCTGAAAGATGTTATAAGAGTACTGATATTGATGATAGCACTCTGTTTGAAGCTCTTTAAGTATTACTCCGCCACATACACATAACATAGCAATGATGCCAGTGTGGCCTCCCCACCCCCAAGCCCCCTGCCTGAAACAACACAATACACAGAAATAAAGTCAATACAGTATAATACAGTAAATACAGTAATACAGCTGGAATTTTAATGTATTTACAGCTCGGATGAAGAACAAGGATAAAGAAGTCTGTTTTAGTACCATCAATAA
>BRDA01085390.1:4827-21071 GCA_036984385.1 Crenuchus spilurus
TTATCTTGTGTTTAGTGTCTAGTGCTCTAGTGCTCGTAGGTCATCTCAAAATGCCGGAACTGGGAATGCGTTTGCGTAAGGGTCAAGGCCGTAAAACTCTACTGGATGCTCGTGATCTCGTGATCTGTGATTTGTGTTCTATTCTGAATAAAATATTACATGTTGGCATCTCCACATCGTTGCATTCAGTTTTTATTCACAATTTGTTTAGTGTCCCAACTTTTTTGCAATCCGGTTTGTAACATGGTATTCTAATTAATGGAAACTAAAGCAAAATCAAGGTTAAAATCCATGTTTTGTGCCATTATATGAAATAAATTACTGAATAAAATGATGTGAAGAATTACTGCTACTAATGAACCATTCAGGTCGCCTGTGCTTCTGTATAATAATAATAATACAGTGTTATTAGTTAATATGCCAAGTATTATATAAATATCTTATACACATTGCTGTAATTGTTTACTCAAAACATAATTTTAAACACTGCCACGTAATGAAGATGAAATTTGCACAGTTCACGTACACACTGAAATGTTGGTTCCTCTGAAATAAAGCTGCCTTAACAGTTTGGGTTTCTGCATTCCTGCCACACCTGGTCTGGCTTAGAGGAGAGAGCAGCAGATCTGCTTTGTTTTTCTTTTGGCTTTCATGGCTGTAGACCTGCAGGACTCATACCCAGAGCTCCAGACTCTGTTTGATGTGGGCTCACAGCTGAAGCAGGATCTGTGATATTTGGCAAAAAATCAATACAGGCATGTCAAGAATTTCACTAAATCATGCAGACAATTTTAAATCGTTTATGCTCAGAAAAAGGGCACTGAAATGAACCTTTTAGGATATACATTTTGCTGCTCATGACGATGCCCTCAAAGCAATATTGCAGTACCTTAGTAGGAAACATAATGGTACCAAATTGTGATTTTTGAACATTTTTAGTTTGTATTTTTAAAAATAATAATGAAAAGGTACAAATATGCACCTTGAAATATAAGTGGAAAAATGTTATAAATAAAAAAACTCACTGGACACAATTCAAGCAATTCAAGCAATTCAAACAATTCATGCTAGACTTGCACAATTAAAATTAATTTTCAGTGAAAAATTGTCTTTAGACAGTGCTGATAGAAGAGTGGTCTTGGATCAGATTCCTCAATATTTCTGATGTTTACTGCAATTAAAACTCATTCTCAATCAGCAGTTCCTACTCCAGAGGTGGTTTGCATATAAAGATGGGTAAAAGTTGTGTCTAAAATAAGTATTTGGGTGACTATTGAGTTCTAATGTATGTTGACAATCTTCTAAACCACAGTAGCTAAACAAATCCAGTTATGTCTTGGCTGATTGAGTAGAAAATGGTGTAATTTTTCACTTAAAGCTATCCTTTAAGACCATTTTGACTTTTAGGCCTTTAAATCAATGATGCATGTTTGGAGAATTCATTTACATTCTTTATAACATGGGGGTAAGATTTAAACTTCTTTATATAGGTGTTAACATCTTTAAATAACTATGTGAGTGTTTCATTGTTTGTCATGCCACCTTTAAACATTGAGCATTGACTTCTAGGAATGAAAATGTGGAGTCATGGTTCTTGCAACTTTGTCACACTAAACCCATTTCAGTCTACAGTGAATGAGTTAAATCTGAACTGGCTGAGGATGCCACACTTCTGCAGTCTTGCATAATCTTGAGCAGTCTTTCTGCACTTCAGCATGTAGTACACAGTCTTCAGTAACAGCACTAGACAGCCAGGGCCCCACAAAAGTACAAATTAAATTTGCTGTATGTGATTATGCTAAATAAAATATTTATATACAGCTGTTTTGTGAGACTAGACATGATTTTCATTGGTGCCTTCTGTCAGAATTATTATGGACTGTTCAGTGTTGTTACATGCAGACACATAAGAGAAGACCACTGAAGACTGCAAGCAAGTCAGTTAAATGACAGTGAGAATATACAATTAATCATTTTCACAAAGTAAAAAAAACCCATAAAGTTCATTTCTGTTCATAATTTCAGGTAAACTGTCATATTTTATATTTATTAGACATAAATTGACATTACAAGCTCATGAAAATCAGAAATTAGGAATTTCAAATTACTCAAATATTTCATTTCAAGTCTGAGTAAATATTTTCAGTTTCAACATTAAAACAAAAAAGGCTTGAAATATCACTTTACATGTAATGAATATAAAAGGAGAGTTTTCTTTTTTTTTTTTCAAATTATGATCACAAATTAACTTTTTTCCCACAATATTCCAATTTAAATGAACAATGTTTAAAAATGAAAAATATTAAAATGTGCAAAATTCAAAACTATAATAATCCTGATCCATTCATGTCTTTGGCTTTGGGCCCTAAAATCATTACATGCACTTCTGTGAATATTCTGTAGTTTGAATCACTGGTCTCATTGCATATTATTTATATTATTACATATTCATTTCACTGTCTCTGCAACTGTACTACTACACACACACACACACACACACACACACACACACACACACACACACACACACATTCATACATCTTGTTCACATCAGTATCATTTTGTGCTGGGTGAGACTCTCTCAGAGAAGAGCTTTGTTCTCTCTGTGAGAACAAGTGGTGGGTTGTTTGCAGCTGCACTGAAAGACTGAAAAGCGTTGTGCTGTGAAAAAGTTGTAAATTTTAAATGCTTTGCTTTCTGTCGAGGACATCTGATAAAGTCATTATTTACTCAAATTATTATTAATATTGCTGTTATTTCTTGTCACACAATGATATTGGTCACAGTTTTTCCATTTTGAACATTTTTCTTGAACCCTAAGTTGACATTTGATGTGAAACCAGAAAATTCAGGTTCTGATTTTCTAACAAAATCCCCTAAATGTCTAACACTAAAAGCTGTGCTCTGTATTCAAATATCCAAACTAATTATAATCCAATTTACATGCAGAGTGTTAAAGTGTATTCAGTGATAATCAATGATTTCAGTAATATGTGCCATGATGAAAAATAACTGTATGAAATGTTTCCAATATATTAGATTTCCCCAAACTATATAATCAATAAAATTCAATAAAATATATAATAATATTAATAATAATATTTAATAATATTATACAGAACCATTTATAATGAGTACATATTCACACTCATCTCATATTTCTATAAATAATTACAAAGTATTATTTAATCTTAAATAGCTGCTTGTTGGTAACACAAAACACACTAAATGCTGATTGAAACCTTATGTTATTTAGCTATTATAAAGTGAAAAAAATATTACAAAGTGTTGACAAGTATAAACAATACAAATGCTTGAAGTAAAAATTATTAGCAAACTGTGAACAAAAGATTTTAATTTAGGCTACAATGTACAATCAAAATCCACAGCTAAACACAATATGACCCTGATATTACATGAACCTCAGTTTAACTATTTAACAGTCCACTGTATTTGTATTTATTATGATTTTTTGGACTAGTATACAGTAACTGCCCTTTTTTAAAGAGTTCTTCAAATTTCCAGAAAACATGTTGTATGTTTTGTGATATAATAACACATACTTACAATCCATTACTGAACACAGAAAATAAAGCTCTGATCATTTGTCTCAGAAATATTGTTTTTCAGGCTGCAATGCACAATATGTAGGTTCATCACACAGATAGTCATTAGTAGTTGCTCTTCAGCAGAACACAAACACTTTTTTGGGATTTATGTAAACATCAGTTAAGGATTACAATCAAAAATATATTGCACATGGTGTATGTCAATCAGTATCTTTTAACTGGCAGCTCAAAATAGGCAGAAATGAACAACTGAGTAGAAAGAGGATGGTTTCAGTTTTCATATGAACTCGTCCCATTTGCCTGTATCTTAGTAAAATAGTAAAAAGTAATGAATCTCTGAATGTAAGAAATAGTTGCTGGACACATTCACCTGTACTGTGTTGTAATTAATTAAAACATTATATTTACATTAAAGCTTCTTTTATGAATATGTGCATGATTAGTAAAATGTAAATGACCACCATTTGTAACAAATTGTGTCTCCTGATAGAAAGTAAACTGAAAGTAACATCTACACATTCTGTGGAAAGAAAGGTGTGATTTCCATTTTGTTATGTGCAAGTGTTGAACTGACAGACTTTTTGAAAACCGCAAAGTGAAATCGACCCCAGTTCACTCCCCCAATCAGTCTACCTGACTTGTGTGGCGCTATGTGAATGACTAAAACAGTTTGATATGATTCACTGTTTCCATAAAGCTGAAAAGCTAAACACAGTTAGAAACTTTCATTTTGGGCGTTAATATTAAGATTATTAATTAATTGACACATATCAAATCACATCACTTCTCTTAACGGGCCAGTGGAAACTGGCATGTTTTGATTGGTAATTCTACTGAATAAATCCTTATCAGGTTTTCCATTGACTGCTCTATGACTTTTCTACTGCGTTTTATAACATGTATGACCTGTCTTTATGTTCAGCAATGTAAACAATATAAATGCTAATAATGGATGAAAAGATGCTGGAAAATTGACCACAGTGAAGTCTCCTGGCTTCTGCTTTAGTCATTGTTCAAGCTATTGGGGAGGCTTCTGTAGGAAGTCGTCCAGATTATATCCAAAATATGCATCATTCCAACTTTGTTTTAACGTTCAAAGGTGGCATCAGTTCAGTCGGATTGATGCATACTCTGTAAAATGATCTTGTGAATGAAGGCTGATTACAGAAGGTTCTCTAGGTGTGAGATGTTCTAGAGTGGCATAAATTATCTGCTGAGGCCCGCTGCCTGCTCCATTCTCTTCATCCCCTCCTGGGTGTAATGAAGACGTTTCAGGCTGTATTGTCTCGTTGGATGTCTTGTAGATGTCATTTCGCTGCTCTGGCTTTTCCTGACCACAGACATTTTTGTCATTCTTTGAAATGTTGGGACTGGGTGGAACCGGAGAGGATGCTGCACACTGCTCAAGAAAAAGAAATTGGTTTTAACCCTTTAAATCAGACGTCTTTAAATTGTTGCTGTCCAAAGATGTATCTCCAAAAACTTTCTGTACTTTCAGTATAAGGTAATGTAAAGAGATTTTGGAGCATTTGTATTGGTCCAATCATTATGAAACTTTGACACAATGTAAAGGATCTACTGAGGTCACATTATGCAGAACGTTTTAATCACAATAAATTGAGATACATCCTTTTTTATGGACAGAGATGCACAGTTTGATAGTTTCCCTGTTCAGACACTCCTACTAATCCTACCAATCAACAGAACTTGAACCAGGTGTGTTCAGCAAGGAAATAATCAAATTGTGGAGGACATCAGCCCTCCAGGACTGAATGAAGATTCAGCTTTAAACATCAGGCCTTTTATTCAGTTATTTATCCTAAAACATGTGATACAAAAACTACTATGACTTGTTCTGTAACTAATATAACATGTGGCTAAGTTGTGAAGTTATCATATATTGCTTTTGTAGTTCATCTACAAGTCCGGTGTAAGAATGAAACAGAAAGAAACAGGAATGTGTTGATTTACGTACTTTTCTTCTGTGCTTCCAAACTTTTTTTGAACCTAAAAAAGAAACAATTTCACATATAAATCAACATTGACATAAGTTGTCAACTTAATGGTTCTAAAGAATGTGAAAATGAATAAAAAATGAACACTGTCTTACTCACAAGTACATCCATGTATGCTCAGGAAAGAGATCAACATCACGATAGTAACCAAGCAGAAGATAGCAGAGCAGATTATAATGTAGGGCAGCCAGTCATCGATGTGAATGCCCTCAGTGGAAGAGTGGATGGCTGGAAGAAAGAAAAGAGGAGAGCAGTCCATTTTAAATAGGTTACATGAATAAAGGAAAAAAAATAGAAGAGTTAAGTTAAATTCACTATTGAGCACAAAAGGCAAATTTTATACAGTTATATAATTTCGTTTATTATGCATATGTTAATGTCAAAAGTGAATAAATGATCTTACTTCTATTGTCTCCAGGAGTCTCCAGAGTGTTATCTGAAGATGAAAGTTGAATTGTTAAGTCACATTATTGTTTACTTTAACTATTCAAACATGGCAAAAATCTCATTTTTATGAAGTAAAAAGTGTCAGTTCCAGTTCTTACCTGAAACAGATACATTAATGTTGTGACTTTGTGATGAATAATTTGATAAATTAATTACACATCTGTAAATGCCACTGTCTTGACTCGATATGCTCTTGAAGCTCAAATATGAGATGACTTCTTTCACATCCGTCTGTTCATGTGTAACTGTTATTTGACTTGTTTCTTTGATTGGTGTCCACTTGTCTGCATCACCAAGTATAAGCCATCTAACTTTTGGTATCTCCTTACAGTATGTCACATTGCACGGGATTCTTAACAGACTTCTTTTGGAGGCTGTCAGGATGGTGTTCTTCCGAAGTCTGATTTCAGGGTAACATGCATCAGCAGAACCTACAAGAAACACCTTCATTAGTGTCTTCAATGGTGTAAAATAATCTCCCAGTGCAGTCTTACTGTACGGTATATAATTAACAGTAATGGAGAATTAGCTGTTTAGTTTTATCGCTAGCCCTAACACAAATGCCTTCTTTGTGAAATTATTGGTGCTTGTCACATATACCAACAAAAACAGCACTCATAATTCAGTGTGAAGAGAAATACATACATACATACACATTATACTTATAGAGCGCCTTTCTAGACACCCAAGGATGCTTTATAATCAACACACTTCATACACACACACTCCGGTGAGAAGCGGCAGCCAGTCGCGCACAGCGTACTCTCAACCGGAAGCGACCGTCCACCTGGAGGACTGCATCGAGCACTAGGGGGGGTTACCCAGGACAGAGTGCCAACCATATCTGGGCATGTATACATACATACATACATGCATTCATTCATTCATACAAACCAGGGTAATTTTAGAGTATCCAATCCACCTGATCTCCATGTTTTTGGACTTTGGATTTTTGGAGAAATGTGTAGGACTTCATTCACCACTTTTAATAAGAAAATCTTAAAATTAGCTAATGCTGTTTTTACAAATATTTTGATGTTGACCAATATTTTCTTATTTGGAATTTGTTCTTAAGTAAAAACAGAATCTGCACACACTCAAGTGAAAACTTACGTACATTTGAGTGCTGCCATGTTTGTGTGGAATAACAGGTTACTGTGTTTGCTTCAACTCTACAGCTGTATAATAATATATCATTTAAAACACAATAATATTTTACACCAACTCTAAGAAAAAAAGTGGCATTCGGGGATAATTTTAGATTTCGTATCAGACAGTAAGCTATGATGTTGACATGTTATGTTCTGTTGTTTTAACTATTTACAGACAGGTCTGTTACTAACCCAAACCTAAAACCTTGTTTCTAAGAAAACAGGTTTATGTAAGTAAAAACACTATTTTAAAATGAAACATTTCAAAGACAACATATAAAATTCACTGCCTGGCCCAAAAAAGGGTCACTGGCTGGATTTAACTAAACAAATAGGTAAGAGACTCCCATTGGATAATTACTGCATGGGTGATTGTATTTCAGCTGGCAACAGATTACTTAACATTAACTGATGCAGTGAGTAGCTTCTCATTTGTTAAACAATCATGTCAAAAGACATCCTGTTGTCATGGAAAAGATGTTAATTTTTCAGAAGGGTCAAGTTATTGTCATCAAGCAGAGAAAACATCTAAGGAAATGTTGAGACTACTAAAATCAGGTTAAAAACTGTCCAACGCAACTGGACACTGGACATAAAACTATCTTTTATGAAGGAATGGGGTCCGAAAAAAATAGTGAATGATCGTGTTCATTTATCACTTAAATGTTTGATAAAATCAGATCATAGAAAACAACAGTACAATGTTTAATAGTGAAAGTAAGAGCATTTCCACAGTCATAACGTAATATGAACTCAATGGATTGGGACTTAACAGCTGTGTAGCCGTAAGAAAACCACTTATCAGGGAGTCTAACCAACAAAAATAACTTCAATTTGATAGGGAGCATAAAGATTGGACTCTGGAGCAGGGGCACAGTTCCAAATTCTGGGCAGTGTGCACAAGCAGTGCATTTTTTATTTTATATTAATTATTTTATATTATATTATATTAATAAATAATTTCTTTAATATTTAAAGGAAAATAAAATTACAGACTCCTCAAGGGCCCTCCCCCCACTTGGGGCCCTGGTAACTCAGTCCCACTTTTTCCCCTACTATGACGCTTTGCTCTGTAGCAATGTAAGAAGGTAATGTCATCGTATGAGTCCAGATTTACTCTGTTCCAGAGTGATCGGCACATCAGGGTAAGAAGAGAGGTGGCTAAAGTGATGCACCCATCATGATTAATGCCTACTGTACAAGCCTGTGGGGTCAGTGCTATGATCTAAGGTTGCTGCATTTGGTCACATCAAGGTTCAGCAACATTATGTGCCCAAAGAATGAGGTCAGCTGACTACCTGAATATTCTGAACAACCAGGTTATTCCACCAATAATTTTTTTCTTCCCTGATGCCACGTGCATACTCTAAGATGACAGTGCCAGGATTCATCAGGCTCAAATTGTGAAAGAGTGGTTCAGAGAGCATGAGACATCATTTTCACACATTGATTGGCCACCACAGAGTCCAGGCCTGAATCCCATTGAGAATCTTTTGGATGTGCTGGAGAAGATTTTGTGCAGTGGTCTAAATCTCCCATCATCAATAAAAGATCTTGGGGAAAAATTAATGCAACTCTGGACAAAAATAATATTGTGACACTGCATAGGCTTGTGGAAATAATGCCACAGTCAATGCGTGCTTTAATCAAAGCTAAAGGCAGTCCAACTGTATAGTAGTGTGTGACCTTTTTTTGGCCAAGCAGTGTATATGGATATGGTTTCTACCTTGCGTGGTACAGGCTTAACTTACATTTGTGAACACAATGATGAACTGTGTTCACAGACAATGGTTTTTGGCAGTGTTCCCTAACCCACACAGTGATTTCCACAACAGAATAATTTTTAAAGCACTGCCACTCGACGGCCTGAAGATCACACCCTCATCCCTTGCCTACAGGGATTTTTATGGATTATTTAAATATTTTAATGATACTGTGTACATTAGATGATAAAATCTCTGAAAGTTCTTTGTCATTTTACATTGAGAATGTTATTCAGTATTTGCTCTGGTTGTTTGTCCACTCTTTCACAGAGTGATGTCCACTCTTTCACAGAGTGATGGATTCCTTCGCATTTTCATTTATGTGACTTTTTATTCTTTATGTTCACACTGTCATGTTATTAACCTGTTGACAATTATTCTAATTACTGGTGAGATGTTTAACTGAGATTGGGCTTGTGGTCCCAACATTCTGGAAAAATGTTGCTGGCATCAAATATAAAATGCTAATAGCTTAAAAAATAATGTGTTATTTTTAATAACAAATAAAATAAAAAAAAAAATACATGTTATAAAAAAAATTTTAATTAAAAAAAAAGTTGTCTTTGTAGATTTTTTTTCCAATTAAATATTATGTTTGAATATGATTTCATTCCGCTTTATTTACATTTTGTACAGCATTCCATTTTTGGAAATGGTGTTAAGTTATTCACAAAGAATACTATCAATTCAAGCTTATTGTTCAACAAATGAACTCGTTTGAATGCTTATAAGAGTTTAATGCATTAATGAATGTTATTAGCGTGTTCTTATTATTATTGATTGTTGCATAACTCATCTACATTATTATTTAGCAACATTAGAAACCATGAGGCTATTTTGAATAATTTACTGTTTTTAATTCAGATCAGAAGTGCAAGAAATTTCAAAAGAAAACTTAAGGAAACCACAAGTACATTCTCTTGTGGTTGGTTAAAGATTTTCCACCAGTATGAGAACACAGAAACTTTCTGAATGTGTATCTAAACATGGGTGTGCTCTGAAATTTTTTTCTTTAAAGCTGTAGCGAAACTTAATCATTAAAAAATAACATAAAAAAAGCCACATAGCAAAATAAATTAATTAACTGACCCATTTGAACAGCTACTAAATGAAGAGGAGTTGACTTACCTTTTGAATCTACAGTTCCAATTAGAACAAGAACCACAAATAAGCTGTGTATCACCGATATCATATCCAGAACAGATCTAACCATAGTTAATGAAGGAGAAATTGGGATGTGAATGATTTCATAACCAAAGTGGGTTCATGTTTCAGTCTCGAGTCAAAGTCACTGTGTACTCGTCATTGGCAGTACATTTGCTTTTTCTCTCTTTTTTTTCACTCTGTCTCACTGACGCCTCTCTACATGTGTGGTTTCCACTTCCTGTTCTTCTCACCTTAAGTTCTTTTTGCCATCCAAGCAACAATCTTGTACAGGAGGCTCTTTAAACATTCTTTAGTAGTGACAACAGTAATATACAGAAACAAAAACATTTCCTTAAATGTTACTTTCATAGTGAAATGTTTTTTCTCTTTGTTAAATATGTCATACATGCTTCAAAAAAGCACATTTTTAAAATAATTCTAGCACTAGAGTTTCATTGCAATTCTAAGTTAAAGAAATAATTTTTATAGGCCTGCAATATTTATGGTATTGGCAAAAAATTCTGCACACTAGAGGTTCTTGAGTAAACTACTGCCTTTGATAACAGTAGTAGTAGTAGAATAAAGTAAATAAAAACAGAAGACAGACCAAAATAAGACAGACAAGCCACTATGCAAAACATTTTATTTATGTGCAATTGACTGCAACATTTGATTGTTTTTTCAGTGTGGCTGCATTAACTGAAATCAGCCATAGGGTCCCAATAAACATTTTGGTTTTCAAGAAAGCAAAGACAGGAGACACAACACAGACTGCAGAAAGCAAATATCAACATGAATTCAAAGCCAGATCCTGAACCTTTTTGGCTAAATAAGTCTCAGAAATTGCTATTAATTGTTGAGTAATTGCTATAAAATGCACATATAGGTTATATAATTGTCAAGCATTTCTCACTGAAGTGTGGGCCCATAGTGTGCCTAGTAATTTGTTTACAAATAAGGTTTAAGAGCAAAGCAGAAAGATAAAGACACTTTATTGTATTGCTGGTTCGTGGTTCTTAGCTTTTCTTGACCCTAAAAAAGAAATGACTTCACATCAGTGAATTCACAGACAATGAACCAATGTTAACATATATTGTTCATAATAATGAATGAGGTGAAAATGAAAGATGAGCAGTGTGTTACTCACAAGTAATTCCATGTGGGCTCAGGAAAGACACTAATGTCACAGCAGAGATCATGCAGAGGATTAGAGAGCAGATAACAATGAAGGGCAGCCACTCGACTTTATGATTACTTTCAGCAGGAGAGTGGATGGCTAATAAAGACATAAAAGAAATGAAGTCAGTCATCAAATAAGTTACACAAGCAAAGGAAATAAGTGAAAAAGTGAGCAGTTAGGTTTATTGAAAGAAAATGAGGTAATAACTTGAGGTTTCAATCTTTTATCTTCAATTTTGGCTTAAACGTATTATTAAAGGTGTCCTATTATATGTCACTTACAAAAGATAGCACAGTTCACTGGGGTCTTAATGAAAAGTCTCTGTCTTTTCAGTCTCTGTCTCTTCAGTCTCTGCTTAGTGATACATGAGAGACAGAGAGATTGAATCTCGGCCACCTCGGTTCATGAATCGATTCTTTGGGTGTTGACTCCTCACCACTATTTCCTCTTACACATAAGAGCAAAACAGCATAAGATTACATTCATCTGTGCTAAAAAAAAGATTATAACTATGTAATACCAGTGCAAGTCACATAAAAAGCTAATTGACACTAGTCAGGTGGTGAGTTGCATACACAGTAAATCTGCCAGTGTTAAATCAACACTATTAGAGTTAAATTTACACTGCGGGTGTCAAAATGTAACACTCTCAGTGTTAAATTAACTCTAATAGTGTTGATTTAACACGGGCAGATTTACTGTGTACACAGACCTGCTGTAATTCCAAAAATATGATACATTTCATCTGAACCTCTTAAAACCAGCAGGACTCATGAAGCTGAAGTTGTTTGATTTTTCCATCACGTCTAAGAATGTAACCATTAAATATTTTAAATTTTCCTCATCTGCATTGCCACTGACTATTAATCCATCTTTTTAGGAAGAGGTTTTTGCAATCCTCAGGTGTACTGACCCAGTTTGAAAAAGCTCTCACACAGTGGATACCATACAAATACAACCTCTGTCGTCCTCACGACATCGAAATGACGTAGCTAAGTTCTCAAGACGCAGGTGGAGTTAATCAGCTGGGTGCAGCATTTATTTGAATGAGTCTCACTATTTTGCTGTAAGGGATCCCAGTTCTTAATTACTTATTTCTGATCAAGGCCATCCATAAAAAAAAATAAAAACTGACTGAGTTCTCTTATTACACTTTATTGGTTGGTAGACACTCCAGGAACCAAAATGTACATGTACACTGAAAAGTGTTTTTCATAATATATCACATAGTAATTTAATAAATATATATGTACTTATATCTATTGTCTCCAGGAGTCTCCAGAACATTATCTGTAGAAGATGGTTGAAGCATTAAATGTTTATCAGTTTAACTCTGAACAGTTTTGGTTTGATAGCAAAAAAGCTTTCAAGCAGGAAAACAAATTTTTTACATTTTTACTATTTTTTTTTACATTTGACATTAACATATTGAGCACAAAAAGCTACATTTATACCGTTATTTAAGTGTATTATGTTTTATTCAAGTTAATGTCAAAAATGAAAAAAAATCTCCAGGAGTCTCCAGAGTGTTATCTGAAGATGAAAGTTGAATTGTTAAGTCATATTATTGTTTACTTTAACTATTCAAACATGGCAGAAACCTCATTTTTATGAAGTAAAAAGTGTCATCTCCAGTTCTTACCTGAAACAGATACATTAATGTTGTGACTTTGTGATGAATAATTTGATAAAGTAATTACACATCTGTAAATGCCACTGTCTTGACTCGATATGCTCTTGAAGCTCAAATATGAGATGACTTCTTTCACATCCGTCTGTTCATGTGTAACTGTTATTTGACTTGTTTCTTTGATTGGTGTCCACTTGTCTGCATCTCCAAGTATAAGCCATCTAACTTTTGGTATCTCCTTACAGTATGTCACATTGCACGGGATTCTTAACAGGCTTCTTTTGGAGGCTGTCAGGATGGTGTTCTTCTGAACTCTGACTTCAGGGTAACATGCATCAGCAGAACCTACATGAAACACCTTCATTAGTGTCTTCAATGGTATAAAATAATCTCCCAGTGCTGTTCAACTCAATCCCATTTAATTCTCTGTGTGGTAGCATGAATGTGTGAGATGTCTGCAAATCTGAATTAACAACCGTGTCCACTAACAAATAAAGAGTGTAACAGATCATTATTAACATCACATTTTAGGAAATAAGCACTAGAGAAATCATTGTTTGCCTTCTGTCTCTACCTTTAATGTATGTGTTATTACACTGTAACATAGTTTTTTCTTTGTTACATGTACTCAATGTGCTGCATTCATAAGTCAGTGTTAATTGAATGTTTTATATCTGTTAGACCTCTTATCTGATAGTAGAATACGTAGTTGAAATATGCTATTTTCTATTGTTTAAACCAATTAAAGCCTTAGTATCTGTATGTAGTGTGAGATAATATTATTTACTGACTATTATTCTTATATTTCTTGTCTCAGATATTTGTACCATAACTCTTTATATATTCACGTTATAATAAAGTTGCTTCTGTCTCCAGATTACAATAGTAGTTTCTGTTCTGTCACATGTGAGCTAATGAAATGACCTTGTGTGTGTTAGTCTCTAAACTTCCTGTCACTACCTATGTGACAAAGTGATAAGCAGTTTTTTACATCGGGTAGGGGTAAGACCATCACCCTTGAGCCCATTCCTTGGAAAACAGTGTATCAACCTTTTGGGTACATTCAGCTAATGTATTAAGTCTCAATAATTCTGTATTAGTTTGTCTATTCTCGCCATCATGACTGAAGACTGAACTGGCCTATTCTCTGAGAATAAACTTTACCTCCTTCTGCTCTCTGTGCAAGTGTTTATTTAGACTTTCTCTTACAGTAGGCCAACAGTTCAAATATTTACTGACATGGCTATGTATCATATGAATTTCAAAGAAGTCACCCTGAATGTCAAGAGTAATAAAATTGTTATTTTTAAGTGATTTGTTAGACTGCACAAAATTCATACTGCAATTAAGAGTTTAATGTAAAAATAAGAGTTGTTATTGTGCTCATATTAGTGTCTTAATTATTGCACCATTGTTCTCAACAAATTTAGACACAGTCCAGTTCTAAATCACAGAGTTTTTTTTTTGTTTAAAGTCAAATTTTCAAGAAGTTTCAGAAACTTAATCGCATGTGTATTTCCTTTTGCTTGGTTAAATATTTTCCACTGGTATGATGCGGAAGCGTTCAGAATTTTAGCTGTGAATATGTATCTGAACAAGGCCTTGTTCAGAAAATGTGATAAATAATTTAAATGATGAAAGGAATCTGACCACCTTTCTGTGGTGTTTTTACATTAAAAGTACTTTTAAGTTATAGAGAAAATCACATGAACATTCAGCAGAGCCACACAGCACGTCTGGATTATTAATATAAACTAGTTGTGAAATGTAACAGCTGTTAAACAAAGAAAACGTGACTTACCTTTTGCATCTACATTTCCAATTGAAACAAGAAACATTAGTAAGCCGTGTATCACTGAGATCTTATTCAGAAACGGTCTAGCCATTGTGATTGAAGAAATGGCTCTGTGGCTCTTTGTCTGAAGCCCCTTTACATGTGTGGTTTTTACTTCCCCTTTACTTCTTTTCTTCTTAAGTTCTGCCCAATGACTGTATAAAACATGGAAAGAATATTGTCTCTAAAAGGTGAAGCAACCCTGCAAAATGGGCTGGTTTGAAAATGCAGCCACAAAATTGGGCTAGTTTTAGCTTCTAATGGTAGGTTTTGTACAGACTTTTGGCTGAACGTTTTTGACGGACCTCCATCACCATCCATTATCTTATCCATTTAATCCTGGTTAGGGTATAAGTGGATGCAGTATAGACTTAATGCTTCAGTACTCATTGATTTCATTGATTCCATACTCAGCCAATAACACAACATCATCCCGTCAATCACGTTACTACCCAGACTGAAAATGAACAGCTTGCCTTTGCTCTGTTTCTTTGCAGGTGGTGGTGCATTGACGTTCCTCGCTGCAATTTCTCTCCACCCCACTGGTTCCTAATTCTCTGTTTTCTTCCCTTAGTTGTGCATCTGTTTATCCTCCTTTCACAGCTGCCATCTCTCCTTGTGTACCATTTGTCTTGGAGTGAGATACTCCTCCTTTGTTTGTTTTTACTTTTGGTGATTTTCTGATCAAGGAGTGCACCCATATTTGAGCATACAAAGGTCTGCTCCTATATGACCTTTATGATGGCTGTCTATTACTTGGGTTGCCTGAAAGCACTAGTGCACTCAGTGGGAGCTGCCCCCCCTTTGTGCACATATGGTGAAAAAATATCACCAAAGTGCCCTCTAAAATGAAAAATGTGCCCTGTTAGCTGCCCTTCACATGGGAAAAAAATATTGAGTGATAATTTTTTTGCAATACATTATGATGGTGTGCCCTCTAGAACAAAAAAGACAATAATTATTTGTCTTATTTTAATTTATTTGTCTTAAGATAATTTATCTTATTTGGTTGCCTTTCCAATAGAAAAGGTTGCATTAAGTGTCTACTATTGCAGTGTCATAAAGTGAGCCTTTTTCAGTAGAGAAAATATGAAGCAGTGCTGTATAGGGTTCTCCTACAATTGTATAAGATTAAATGCCCGCGTAGTTGCCCCTCTAATTGAGAAGTGCCCCTGCAGTTCGCCCGTCCTTCAAACATCCTGAGTCCACCACTACCTGAAAGCTATGGTTTGCCAGATTGCTAAATTGGTAGTTAGCCATTATGTTTTAAACACCATCTACTCTGAGGGTTTCCACCCAGCCTGGCAATGCCATTCTCTCCTCAGCTGCACAATGGCACGTTTTACATTGGAAACATTGCTGAGTGAATATTTGTGCTATTGCTGCTCAACTTCAATAGCAGCTAATGGGGATCCAAATACAAACCGGATTCCAAAAAAGTTGGGACACTAAACAAATTGTGAATAAAAACTGAATGCAATGATGTGGAGATGGCAACATCTAATATTT